>BQNB010085441.1:0-25569 GCA_026074375.1 Tanacetum coccineum | reverse complement strand
TGTACATATTGCTTTGCCTGGGAACTCTAAGCAGTACTTGGCTTTTATCAAGTAGCTTAAAATCAAAAGACAAAACAAGACATTCAGTTTCAATGAAAAGAACACTGTTTTTCTTGTCACACATTTGTGAGACAGAGAAAAGATTAAACTTTAGTTCTTTGACAAAAAACACATCTTCAAAGTCTAACTTATCTGTTCTTATCTTTCCTTTTCCTGTTATCTTACCACCTCTAGTACTTCCACCAAAGGCAACAAAACCTCCATTAAGTTCTTGATAGTCAGTAAGGAAGACTTTGTTCCCTGTTATATACCTGGAACATCCACTGTCAAATATTCCTTTGTTCTTCAAAGCTTGTTGTGGATTTTCCTGCACAAAAGTAAGAGAGTCAGTATCTCTTGGGGACCCAAGCCACTTCTAACTTGAGTCTGCCTTGTGGATCTATATAATTTACTCTTTTTGAGACCCATGATCCATTATTGTCTTTGGAGACATCGTTTAAATCAGTCATTTTAGGTCTCTAAACACAATCTGCTGAGGCCTTAACAGCAGTGACCCAAGTTCCCTTATCAGTACTAACAGCTGTTTTCCCAGCAGTATTAACACCATTTACTCTGATAGTATTAACTTTTTTCATTTAAAATCCTGGTATTTGGTGATGTTGATTTATAAAAAGGCCTTCTAATATGTGAATGAGACTTATGAAAAGCATTTGTTCTTAATTTTGAAACATTCACTCTATTTGTATAGGTAGCAGTATTAACTGGTCTGAATGTACTAGTTGATGTTGTTGCTCTTAGAGAGCTTTGCTTGGCAGCACTAACTGGTACTCTTCTAAACCTTGTTAAGACTGCAGATGGAACAAATTTATTTTGATGATTTATTCTCTGAGCACTGTTCCAAACTAGTCTAATTTCCCTTTGACCAGTATTCTTTCCCATATTTCTCAAAATAGACTTTTTAGCCATTCTCTTTTCATGAAAATCACAGTCTTTTATTAGATGGCTGTAACTGCCACAAATAAAACAGGCTTTCTTTGTAAACCCAAATCCTAACCCTAGTTTTATCCTAACCTCATGTTTTTAGAGTCATTTTCCCAATTCCAATCTCTTCTATCTACCTTATTTAATTATTTTGAGTGATTATCCTAGGTTTTTCAGCTAGTTTTAAGATTTGACAGATACATTCCTAGCATAGTAAACTCATCCTTTTAAACTAGGTTTTGTCTGATTCTTTGCAAATCATTAGATTGAAAAATAACATTGATACACGATAAAATTACTAATATAATACAATTTCTAAAGAGCATTTAAGAACTTTCTAAGTCACACCATAAGAAAATATCACTCTAAAAGATATATAAAATATATAAATAACGTTATATTTAACCGGGAAGAATGATCACCCGGGTCGTTTCCCTAACGACTTGTGAAATTGAAACCTTGCTTTAGCTCGGATTGTGATTTGAAAGAGAGAAAAGAAATTTTTTGAGTTTCTATAACTACTAAATTAAAGCAACAATTAAAATGAACAATTAAAAGCTATTAAACACTTAAACAATTACCGGAAACACAATAAACGCGACGAATGAGCAAAAAATACTAAATTTAACCCCTAAAATGCAAACTAAATTTCTAAACCTAAAATAAGACAAAAGAAAATTTTAAGAAAAAGAAGAACATTTTTTTGATTATTTTTGAATTTATTATGAATTAAAAACTAATTTAATCTAATTAAATCCTAAAAAATAGCAAATTAAGTCCTAAAAATTAAGAAAAACTAAAAATTTAGAAAAATGATTTTTAAACTTAGAAAAGTCCAAAATAACATAAAAACTTAGAAAACTATTTTTAACTATTTTTAAAATTAAAATCCTATTTTTAAAATTAAAAATAAAAGCTCAAAAATTAAAATTAAAATCTAAAAGGTGTAAAAATGATTTTACTGAATGTAAACCTAAAAGTAATTTTTATAAAACTAAAAACTATTTTTTTGTAATTTTCTGAAACTTTTTTCTATTTTTTATGAATTTTCTAAAATTAAAACTTTCGAAAAACTATTAAAAATAAACTAATTGATGGAAAATTACGAAAAATTCAGGAAAAATCTAAAATGTAACAAAGATTACTAGAAAATCAAAAGAAACCACTCAACTTATCAAATAAGCTGTGAAAACGGCTTATTAGGCTACGGCTTATTATAAAAGAAAGAAAAGAAAATGTGTACAAGTATTTAATGAAAGGAAAAGAGAATGGATGAGCTATTGAAGCAAATGGTTAAGGCGTATGGTCTATAAGCAGGAGGTCGTGGGTTCGAGGTTGGCAGACACCCTTTTTTGCTATTTTTTTAATTTTGAAAATTTTTGAAAACCAAAAGCTAAATCTTATAAAGCACACATTTTTGAACACTTTTAATAGACAATATAAGCTGAAAACTATAAATAAGCTCTAAAACAGCCTTAGAAAAAGCTGTTTACAGAAACTAAGGTTTTAAAGAACAATAAGCTAGTTTTTACTTATTAGCTTGCACAAGCTTTAATATAAGCTCATTTTTCAAACCAAAAGCTGTTCTAGAATCCTAATGATGTGCATAAGCTAAAATTGATAAGCTAATTAAGCTACAAACACTTAATCTTAGCTGAATTTGAAGATCAAAAAGGAAAACTCAGGAATGAACTCAAAAAAGCACAAAATCTACTTAAGCTAAAAAGCTTTATAAAGCTAATTCAGAACTCTAGCTTTTGAAAACTTATCAAACTACTTAAAGGCTATAAATCCAAATCATAAAAACACAACCTATATTTAAAAGCTAAGTACTAATAACTACTTATTTTTGGCATTTTTAGGGTTTTTAAAGAATTTTAAGAACAGATGCAGATTAGAAATTAAGCTAGAAATGAAGAACAAGACTTAAACTAAATTTACCTATATCTAATGTAAAAGCTTCTTGAATTTTAAAGTCTAAAAACTAATTAGGCTATTTCTAATTATGATCAAAAGACCATGCAGTTTAAAATTTGCAGTGGTTATCTATCTGATGCAAAGGGCAAAGGGATAAATAAACTAAATTGCAGGTAACATTGTGTGTTATCTGCATTTTATCACACTCAAATAGAGTGTACAAACACTTAGCAAACCAAATCCAAGCCTTGGAAGGCTTGGATCAAGTTTTTACTAGCAAAGGAAAGGGGTAAAAGTACCCTGGTGCTGGCACACCCAACTTAGGCCATAACTTTTTACTTTTTGAAATCTAACATCTAAAAATCTTCTATAAAATCCCTACTCTATAATGAAAATTTATCTTAACAAAGAAAAATTACTATGTGCTTTGACTTTTTGTAGTCTAAACAAAGGGCTAAACCAAACACCCCTTAACTACTATGATAGATTTGCAAAGAGCTTGAAAATGAATACTAGCTTAAAAACCTTTGATACCAGATAATATTTAGCTTATAACTAACTTATTAAACATAAATCAAAAGCCAATAACACTAGAATTAACAAACTAAGATCTACACTAATTTTTTTTTATTTTTATGTTTTTTTAAGACAGATTAAGCTAGCATAAGTTTTAAACTATAAAATCTAAAAACAGGAAAGCAAACTCACTTAAATAGCTAAAATAAGAACAAATAAGCACTAATTAGCAGGCAGATTAAGCAAATAAGCAGTTTACATTAATAAGCAATTATTTAAGCTAAAACTTAAATGACAAAAAAAAGTAAATAGAAGACTTACAGAGTGCTTCAGCTCAATCAAAAGCTTTTAGGCTCTTTGAGCTTATCTACAGCTCTAGCTTATCCTTATGGATAAGCTAGTAAAAATCCTTAGGATCTCATTTCCTTGATTGAATCCCCTTTCCAAAGCTTTTTAGGGGTCCAAAATAGTTAAGTTTTAAATAGTTTATAAGAATTAAGTAAGATTAAGGTTGATTAGCTCAATTACTAGCTTATAGACTAGTAAGAGCTTATATGAGCTTATTAGAACAATAGCTTAACATTTGAGAAGAAATAAGAGCTTATGAGTGAAATTTAAAAGAGCTTATGACAAAGTATTTAAGAGTTAAATAGATGTCTTTAAAATAAAAACTTGATTACAGATTTAAAAGAAAATTACAACTGAATTTTGAAAAGAAATTGCAATAAGCTAAATTTAAGCTAAAATCTACTAAGCTACCCTCTAAAACGGGAAAAGAAGATAATCATGTGTGTGTGAGTGAGGGCCTTATATAGCCTGATGCTGAACCTTCTAGCCCCTTGAGGTCTTATCAATCTTTGCCATTCATTCTCTCAAGATTGAAGATTATCTTTAGCCGTTGGGATATATTTTGTTATTACACGGATTGCAGCATGGTAATCCGTGTGATGTGACCTTGTGCTTTCTATGAGAGTGACCCAAGTGTAAATATCCCCATTCTTTGTGCTTTCTTCATATTGACGTGGCATTCCCCTTGTGGGTTTCCACCAATAAGAACCTTTGATGATGGGTTAATCTTGCCATTTTGATCTTGAACCCTTGATATACTCTTTTGAACCTTCAATTTGCTAAAGCCCCTTTTTTACCTTGAGTTAAATGGCGAAGGTGATGATGAATAGTTAAAACAGACTTTCTCGCCTGTTTTTGATTGAGGGGGTAAATGGGGTAAGTATGGGCAAATAGCAAGTTGAGTCCTTGTGTTTATAATATGAAAAGGTGTATTGTTAGATAACTTTTAATAATGGCAGAAGTGGCCCTTGGATTTTTATAAAAAGGTTTTGGCTTTAGGGTTTTTGGGAACGGTTGGGCTTTTGATTTGGGCTTTGGATCCGGGTGTTGTTTTTTATAGGATTAGGGCCCATTATACTTCAAGGACCATTTGTGTAACTTTGGAAACTTGAGGGACTAGATTTGTAACTATGGGTTTTTTGTCTTCTAGTGTTGACTTTAAGAGTTGACTGAGGTTGACTTTTTGACTTTGGCTTCCGGCTCTTGCACGCTCTTCCGTTCTCGTATCCGTGTTTGCCCGTTTTTGACGGTTTTCTTGTGATTTTTTATATATCCGTTCCTGCACACACAAAACACAAAAACAAGCATTTCTTTGCCATTTTTTTTAAGCGTGTTTTTGGTCATTTAGGGTCATTTTTGGTGTTAACGGATATGTGTATTTTACACTTATCTCTATGCTTTTAAGAATTTAGTAAATAATTGCATTACATTTTGGGGAAACATTTGTTATGGACTAGAATCTTTGTATTTTAAACAACGAACAAGTGAAGCTTTGGGCTTTTGTATCAAACAATTTGTTAAATTCAATGTATCAGTTTTAAATGACTTTTAAATGGCGTTCTTTATATATATATATATATATATATATGTGTATATATATATATATATATATATATATATATATATATATATATATATATATATATATATATATATATATATTATAGTTATATAATTTGTCTTTATATGTATATATATATATGTATAATTATATATATTATATATATATGATTTTATATTTATATATATTTATTATATATTGACATATAGCTATATATATATATATATATTTATATATTTATTTATTTATATAATCTATACTATTATTTATATATATAATATATTATATATATATATACTATATCTATATATATATTGTGTTAGTGATCTATGAAGTAACTCTCTCAACCCATAGTCGCTGCGACCCAATTTGAGGGTGTTACAGTTGGTATCCAAGGGTCGCCATGGTTATTAGAGAACCAAGTCAAATGTTTTTACTTAGACTATACCATTTAACATAAACATTGCATTTAAATACAAAGGGGTTTTCACGGGACATTCACTCACTAGTTGTTGCATTAGTTGGTTAGGCTAGATGCATTCATGATTGATATACGTGTTTATAATACATACGTATTTACAATAAGAGTATTATATTAATAATTCATATAAGCTCTTTTTTGGGATTTTTTCAGATTTTGTCATGTCGGATTTAGAGGATTCCACGGTTAGTTACATGGAGGTATCTAGTCTGTTCGAGGATTTGTCATATATAGGATCTCTAGGAGTCATTGTACATGGATACGATGGACTGTCTATGATGCTAGAGGACTCTTATGTGGACGCCCCTCTTCAGGCCCCACTATCACCAGATTACGTGCCTGGCCCTGAGGAGCCAAAGCAGGCACCACCTCCATCATATTTTGTTCCTAAGCCGGTATACGTAGAGTTTATGCCACCTGAGGATGATGTACTTCCAGCTGAGGAGCAGCCACTACTTACTGCTGTCTTAGCCATTGCTGATTCACTAGGTTATATTACTGAGTCCGATCCCGAGGAGGATCCGGAGGAGGATGATGAGGATCCTGAGGAGGAACTAGCTGATTACCCTACTGATAGAGATGAGATGATAGATGAGGAGGAAGAGTCCTCCAAAGTTGATGTTGATGATGAGGGAGGAGGTAGTAGGAGGAGACTAGCTCCCGTCGACTCTGTCCCACCACCCGCATGTCGTACCACTGCCAGGATATCTATCCAGGATCAAACACCTATTCCATTCCTGTCTACAATAGAGGTTGACAGATTTCTCGCCATATCTACTCCGCCACCATATACCCTTACTTCTTAATAATTCAAGTCAATTACCACACTATTACCATTCCCCACAATACTGGTATCACCACATTTCCTTTATCGCCTCCACCACTACATGCTAGTCATTCTAATCCTTTGGGATACAGAGCCTGCTATGATCTGGTTGAGTAGCCGTGTCACCAATCTAATTCCCATCTACTTACCTATTGTACTTTACATAACAGGGCATCTTTCGGCACACTGATATCGAGAGTTGCCTGCACCATATACCTACATTCTTAACACTTGACTCAGAGACACCCCATCAGGGTACCACCATTGTTACCTATACCTTACTACCACCATTACCACTTTTGCTTTTCCCTCTACTGACTGTACTCAGAAGAGGTTGTATATTACTCTCGGTCCAAGATTTGAGGTTGGTGAGAGTTCATCTACTCCTACTGCTAGACCTACTGGAGAGTTTAGGAGAGATTATGGTTTTGTTGCCACCTTGGATAATGAGATTAGGCGAAACCTAAAGAGAGATGTTGGTTATGGGATTACAGACACTTTGGATGAGATAGTTGAGGACATGCATGGGACACCAATAGCGACTAATGTGGCAGAGTTGAGTCAAAGGATGACAGATTTTGTCATGACTATTAGGCAGGATACTGATGAGATTTATGGGAGACTTAACGACACACAGGATGATAGATCATTGATGAGTGGTCAGCTCAACATGCTATGCGGAGATAGACGCGCCCACGCTCGCACTGCTAGATTTATGAAGAGTGAGGCCAGACTTTCTCGTGAGCCTTGTGTACATTCGATGGATACCAGTGATACTGCACGTTATGAGGTTAGAGCACTACGGACTACGGTTTTAGCACAGCTGACTAAGATTGAGGATTTATGGGCTACAGACCGCAGACGACAGACACAACTCACAGAGGCACTGACTCTACTGAGGACATTGCAGACTCAGATGGCAGCACTACAGAGTTAGCAGACACCTGCTAGGGATCTAGCACATCCTGATGTACCAGAGGAGGCCGTTAGTAGTTCTTAGATCTGGTTATGTTGTAGCTATGTTGTATAGCCTACTAAGTATTACGGGGTAACTCCCGGCTAGTAAGGCTCTAGGTTTTATTTTCATTTTGTAACCTAATGGTAGTGATCATTTTGTAACCGAATCGGTCATGTATGTTTTCCAGATTATATATGGAAGGGATGTATTATGTCATGTCTGTAATCGAATTTATTATGAATGAATGTCGATTTAGCTACACCATTGTTAATTTCAATTCAGTTGTATATTTCACTGTGTGATGTGATCTCACTTTATTTATTGTGTATATGTCATGTCATGGTTATGATTTTATGAAATCTAACGGGTATTATATTTTCTTGTGATTGAAGAAAATGGCACCAAAAAGAACCACAAGATCAACACCAGCCACAACAACCACCCCCACTACTTCTGTGACTGATGAGCAACTTAAGAGATTAATTGCCTAAGGAGTTTTTGACGTGTTAGCAGAATGTAAGGCCACCAAAAGCGGAAATGGCATAGACGGCCATATCGAATAAATGCTTTAACGGAAAATATCCTTAGGGATACATTTTTATAAACTTCTAAAGGCTACTTGAGGACAAGTAGGATTCAAGTGGGGGGATATTTGATGACATCAAATAACGTCTATTTTATAGCATCATTTATCCCATGTTATTAACCCATTTTGTATAGTTATTGCAAAGGATTGTTACTTAATCGTTTATATTTGAGAATTGCAGTAATTACGGAGTACTTGGTGAATATTAGCAAAAGGCGCGCATTCTGGAGCTTAAATGAAGATATTTTGAAGATTACTATTCTAAAGACCAATACGCCATATCCATCAAGGAAGATACGGCGTATCCGTGCCTGCACTCACCAAAGACCACAGAGGAATAAAGCTCAATACGCCGTATCCAGAGAGACTCAATACGCCGTATTCAAAATATGGAATGAATATAATATTCTGGAAGATATCAAGCGTGGTCCCTACTCCAAGAAATCCCCAATACGCCGTATCCAATCCTTGGATACGCCGTATCGAACCGACTTCCAGACCCTATAAATACAAAACTCAAAAACGAGTTTTAAGTGTGCTAAATCATATTCTCGATACCTAAACCATAAAAGTAGATTTTCAGAGGAGAAAAAGAGCAGAAGAGGTCAAGCAACGTTATCAATTCCATAGGAGACAACGTGTAATTCCATATACTTTAGTAATCGTTCAGTTTTTGGTATCATTCGTTAACTCGGTTAGTTTACCTTGGCTAAATAATTGCTTTTGTATTTATTATGACGTTTGAAGGCTAATACCTTCGGGTATTAGCCATTATTATAAAGATCTAAATGTTTGGTATTTGTTTATCTCGATTTCTTGATTTATCGTTGAATGCTTGTTTATGTTTATCAATTTATACTTGTTTACGCGCTTTTGTATGCGACCTATCATTCAACTGGATCTAGTGATATGGACCAAGTAGATCTAGAGTCTGGGATAGCTCTCCATATAGTAATTTATACATCTAGAATCATAGGATCATAAATATTGTCCTTCTAAATCTGTGTCTAGGATACGCTTTGGGCTTAACTAGTTAATTGGATATTGCCAATGGTTTATTGATCGTGTTGACTAGCAGGTGACCTAGATAATTCAACAAGTAACGTTCTGATTCCATTGGATAGTTGGACAAGTGGACTACTAGTGTATAAACTACCATTAAGCGGTAAGTGGGTAAAGTCTCTATGAGCTAGGGTTTAACAAGATCACCATTGCTTTAATCCCTAAGATAGATTATAATCAGCAAATAAGGATGCTTTATGCGGATGCTTTAATTATGACAGAATTAATGTGTCTAGGTCTTAGGATGATGTAACGCCTAAGTCTTAAGAATGATATGCCACCTCGAGAGAAGAAATCATTGCACTTAATAAACAAACCAACTTTCTAATCGGATTAATAATGGTTAATACAGTTTTCTTATATTTGGCTCGACCGCTCTTTTATCTTTTGTTAATTAGCTCGTGTGGGTTAAAGTGCCTTGGATTGATTGTAGTCACCAACCAAACCGTGCCAGTCTCTCAGGCTGAAAACCCCCTTTTCCCGTTAGAATTAGGATTTAGACTAGGATAGAATTAACATAGATTAGTAACATAAGAGATAATAATTAAATTGATAGATTTACCTTGCTTCAAAGTTTTCAAACACCTCGTTACACCGAAATTACTAACCGATCAGGTTACACCTGCGTTAAAGTGTTTTTTTGGTTTAGTCGGCAAAATATAAATTTAAAAGTTGAATCAATAAAATATACACCACACAACAAACACAAGTTTTTGGCGCCGTTGTCGGGGAGTGAAAATTAATCTTGATTTTTTTGTTATTATGGTTTTAACATTAGATTATGACCCAACCTTAGGATTAGTGGAGAAGTAGTAATTTAGATATAGTTGGATATTCGGGGGTGTATATTCTGTAAATTTTGTGTATTTGTCTTTAATTGTTTGCTTGTAGATATTTGTATTTAATTGTTTTTCTTAATACACTGTTCTAGTCAATATGCCTAATTCGGTCGTATCAATTCCATCGGATACGGCCGTATATTACAACTTTCTGTCCAATATAGCGTATTCATTCAATCGATTAATACGCGTTCACTTTAGTGGATACGGCATATCATCATATGATAAGTTCTTTACGATTCTCGAACTAAAGGCAATTTTTTTTACCTTTCTCCCGTGGTTCTGATTGATAAATTTTTGGTTATATTTTCAGGAAGATGCAAAGGTTATCAAGGGGAGTTCGAGAAAATTAAGGATGTTAAGTCGAAGATGTTTCGCTTAATTTACGGTACATCACTTGAAGTTTTCAATAATAAAGTCAGTCGATTATGCAGAATGGATGATGATTCAAAGCATGAAGCTGATGATGACATGGGATATGATCCGTCTGATGTTGCATTTACTAAATGTTTGGGATCAAAAATTTTCAACTACAAGAAAATGGATCATTATACTATGAAAGCATTATGGATTTACTGGATCAAAGGGGACGATGAAGTTGAGCTCACAAATGAAGAATATTCTGATAATGAGGATGAAGTGGCTAAAGTTTTTAGGATCGACACTAATCTATTTGATTTTGAAACACCTATGTCCAAGGAATTCAAAGAACTTAACTATCTTTTGCAAATCGATCCAGACTTACTTACTAAGGACATTGAGGGATTCAAGACCTATGAAGACTACAAAAATGATTGGATCTATGAATGGAACAAGGACGTACCATGGTTCGATGAGAAGTCATGGACTAACACTGGAGTTTGGACCAAACCTACACCAGTTAAACATACTTGCAAGCCTGTCAACTATAAGACTAGATGTTTATAATGGCCAACATGTAGTTGGATGGATGATGGTACTGTAATGGAGGAAACTTACCAGGAACTTACATTATTGGAAACCAACTCCATTATCAAGATTACGAATGGTACGAGGCTTTGGAAGAAAGTGAACTAAAAGATGATGCTTTAAGAAACAAAGCTATCATGGAAAGATTTATCAAAGATGATAATGATGAGTCACGTTACGAATAAATGAGACGATGGAACATATATACAAACTATGATGATGCTTATGAGATAAATCATGAAGATATTGAGAATGAAGAATTATGTGAAGTTCATAAGCTACCGGTGTGCAATATAAGGAGATATATGAAGATCAAATATTCATTCAATAATGATGAAGAGTATGTTGTTGTAAAAGAAGACGAATACGATGATCCTACAATCACAAGAGAAGAGGCGTGCCGAGCTTACCAAGAAATCTTTGGAAATGGACCGAGGTATGGTTGGTGACTAGTAAGCCGATGAAGAGAAATGAAGGAAAAGTCTAACTTAAAGACTCTCTGTAAACAAAAGTGCTTCCCGAGAGACAACCCAGATTGTTATTTAATTTTATCGAGTCTGTCTTCCTAGACATCAATACGACATATCCGCTCCGTTCCATACGGTGTATTGATTGTCTAGACATTATCAGTCTTTATTTTATTGCACTTTAAAAAAACATCTGTAGATCTGAATCGGCGTATTCACTACCTAATACGCTGTATCACACCAAGGACTGACTGTGTTTTAGTTTTTTTTTATTTTAGTTTAAATAATCGTAGGTACCATGATAGGAATGCCTCATGTAATTCGTATATTCTATACAGGACTTTATGTAAGAAATATTGCGCAGTTTGAGTGGATATGCAATATTTTTTGGATTTCTATGTGTGTGTTGTTCGTTCTTGGATTCAAATGCTTTTTCAGCACACAAAATTTGCTCATAACCGCAACTTGGAGAATCTACCGCGCAAATATCAAAGGGAGTTTCTCATTTTATTCTATTTAAATACCTGTATTTAATGTTTTGTAATATACAACAAGGACGTTGTTTAATCAAGTAGGGGGTGGAATTAAGCTATGTTTACTTTGTCCTAATTTTACACTAAAATGCTTAATTTGTGCTCAATTTAAAAAAATTCAAGATACTTTTTGGTTGACTTACTGTTACATAACCCGACACATTAACCTTGTTAGATATTGTGAGAAATTTTAGCCTTTCGTTCTCCAAATGTTTACCAAATTCCACAAATATGAGTGTGCCGGTGATGTTGTAGAACTCTCTAGAACGTGGCTTGGTATTCACTCGAGAAACAGTGTTGAGTACTATGGATTTAGATGGAGTAATTGTTTAAATTGTAATTTTTTGGATAACACCAAATGCCTTTACTGTTGTTTAATTAACTAACTATACCCTGGTTAGTTAACCTCCCGTTTAAACCCTTTTCCACTCTCATCTTTAGAGTAATGATCCACCAGAAAACCTGCGTTTTAAAGCCATCCTTTAGAGTTTACGCCAACTATCTGTTTTGTTACACCCTGATATGTGTGAAAACACATATCCATTTTATATCAAAATAGGCCCTAAAAAGACAAAATTGTGCTTTAAATGCTTGAATACTGCTTGTTTTGTCTTTATGATTGTGTAGGTGAGGATATTGCAAAAATCTCAAGAAAACGGTTAAAACCGGGCAAACACGAACACGGGAAACGGAAAGAGCACCGCAAAGAGCCCGCGGAGTGGGAGAAATGCTATCAAAAGTCAAGAATGATCAACTCAAGTCAACCTAAGTCAAACCACTAAAATGACAAAAATCCCAAAATTACCAAACCAGTCCCTCATAGTTCACCAAAATTCATAAAAAGCCCTTAAAGCCCTAACGGTGTTAACTTCTATCAATAGAAGTTAACACTCGTTAACTTTTTATATATAGCAAACCCAACACCAAAGCCCGAGCCCATTCAGGCCCAAAACATTTATAAATTTACCCAAGTCATCCCCGGGTCAAAAAAAAGAAAGTCAAACCCCCCCCCCCCCCTCAGTTAAAAAATAAGCGGGAAAAAATGTTGTTACTGTTTACTTTCTTCTTCGCATTTAACCTGCGTGAAAACAAGGGGCAAATCAAAATTGACCATGTGGCAAGCTATTTCAAGGGTCCAAGTACACGTTGGCAGGGTAAAACGTCACACTCTTATTGGTGGAGACCCAAGAAAGAATGACACGGTGGACATGAAAGAAGCACAAGGAAATAGAGCTTATACATTTGAGGTACTCACAAAAGAAGCACAAGCCTGTCACAATCACGGATTGCCACGCTGGCAATCCGTGTGAGCTAAGATGTGATCCAACGGCCAAGATTAATCTTCCAATGATTGAAGGAATGAAGGGCAGGGATTGAGAGGAGCTTGTAACTGAATTTAGACCTAGAAGCTTCAGAAGAAGGCTATAAATAGCCTACTGACTCACACACACGGGGACACTCTTTAATTTTCAATTTTCTTAAAATTGTAATTTTTAGCTTAAAGTTTAAATTCAGTTTTAATTAGCTTTTATAGAGTTTAGCTTAGTGTAACTTTTGTTTACTCTTTCTGTACTCAGTTATTATTATTAAATCTTCGTTTCCTTTTATTATTCTGGCATTTTAAATTAAAGCTCTTTTACCTTCAGTTGTCATGTTCACTGTTCCATAAGCTCTCACAAGCTCATATAAGCTCATCTAAGTCTCTAAGCTTAGATTTGAGCTAAATCAATCATCTAATCTAATTAAACCTTAAAATCAAATAAGTACCTTTGCTAAATGAACTTTGGACAATTGGAAGGGAAGCTAACAATGGAAGAGCTTCCAAGGACTTTTACTAGCTTATCATTGATAAGCTAGAGCTGTTGAAAAGCTCTTTGAGCACATTGATCCTTTGTTTAGCTAAGGATAATTGTAAGTCCTCTTTTTTTTCTTTTTTTTTAAATACTTAGTTTATTTTTGCTTATTTGCTTATCTAGTGGCTTAATTGTACTTATCTCAATATATTTGTGCTTATTGATCATCTGTTTTTAGTTAATATAGCTTAGATCTTAGTTTTGTTTAAATTGTCATAAAATCATATAAAAAACCAAAAATATTAGCTTAATTAGTATAGCTTATTGTTTATTGCTTATTTTATGCTTAGGATTGCTTATTAGTCTTGTTATAAGTTGTTCATTGTCTGGTTATTAAGTCTTGAGCCCTTAATTGAAATTTCATTTGCTTAATTGAATGTCATGTATGTTAAAGTAGTGTTTGGATTAACTGAGTTTGACCTCAAAAAGTCAAAGGAAATTGATGATGACTTTTGAATCAGTTAAGTAATCATATAAAATCATTTTGTGAAGTGAAATCATAGATTAATTTTCAACTTTGAAAAAGTTTTAGTGAAAACTATTGGATTTTGCACCAGGGGAGGTTATTGCTTTAAGCTAGCTAGTTAGTTTTTGATCCAAGCTTGTCTAAGCTTGGAATTTGGTTGCTAAGTGATAAGACACACTCAATTAGAGTGTGTATTGCAGGCTTGACCTATTTGGTCACCTGCAATTTGGTTTTGCCTATTTACCAAGTGCATCAGATAGGGTCTATTGCAGTTCCTAACTGCAGTTCTTTTTAATCACATTCAAGTTAGTTTAAGTAGCTTTTAGCCTTAAGATCAATAGATGTTAGTTTACATACTAGTAATTTAGGTTTAAAACTTGTTTTTAAATTTCTAGCTTAATATCTAGGGTCAATTAGCTTTTAAATTTCATAAAAATTCTTAAAACACCAAAAACAGTAGTAAGTCATTTTTAGTTTCTAACTTTAGAATTTTAGCTTATAGGTTTAGTTTTTATGAATTAAATTTATAGCTTATATGTTGATTGTTAAGTTTTCATAAGCTTAGGTGCTGTAGTGGCTTATTGTGCATTTTAGCTTATTTAGTATTTGAGATTTTAGTGTTTGTTTCTGAGTTGGCCTTTTAGGACCTTAATTTCAATAGGCTTTTAGTTTAGTTAGGTTAATTAGCTTATTAGACTTAGCTTCTACATATTACAAGCTTTCTAGAATAGTTTTTGGTTTTGAAAATAGCTTAATTTGAGCTTGTGTGCAGCAAAATAACGTGAGACCTCAATAATTTTTAGTTTTCAAAAAGCCACTTTTCTGTAACAGCCTATTTCACAAGCTCCTTTTAATAATCTCTAGTTGTTTTAAGCTATTTTAAAAAGAATTTTCTACTTACTTGCTATTTAAGATATCTGTCATGAAAAGTCAGTTGACAGTTACTAAGGGAGTTATTTGAGAGCTTAAAATTAAGCTCAAAAGTGCCTTAAGGTCTGTTTGGTTGAAGGGTGTGTATAAGTGCTATTTGTACTTTTTCAGCTCATGGCTTTTGTTTTTGTGCTCATTTTTGATATAATAAGCTCATTAGGTTAAACTTAGCTTGTTAGTGCTTAGCTTTTCATTATGATAGCTTATTGTGACTTTTAGGCTTACTAGTTTAAGTGAAAAACCAAAAGCTAGTTTGGAGTTTCTATCAAGTTTAAAGCTATTTTTTAGCTCTTTTTATCGGCTTTTTCAATAAGTTGCTTTATTAAAAATGCTTATTTTTAGGTGCTAAACAACTTTGATTTTATAAGTTTTTAAAAAAAAAGGAAAGTGGAAGTCGGGTGTGCAAGATCGAAACCCCGACCTCAACTACTCTCAACCCTTTATAACACCACACACAATACCCCTGCGCCTTGGGTCCTTTTTCATTTAGACTCTTTGACAAATTTATTTTTTTATACTCATTTTAGCCTTATTAGCTTATTAAGTTGTTATAGCTTATTTCGTGGCTTATTTGATAAGCTGTGATCTCAATCTTATTTCTCCTAGGATCTATTAGTATTCACGTACTTTTCTGTAATTTTTTCTAGAATTTTTTATAGTTTTTAGTATTTTAAACATTTATTTTTATTAAAAACATTAAAAAATCATAAAAAATAGAAAATTAATCAGAAAAATATAAATCTTTTTTAGAAAATTTTCTTTAATCATTAAGTTCATAGGAAAATTAGTTTTGCTTACATAGGGTCTAATTTGCAAAAATTCGATTTTTAAAGAACGGGATTTGTCCCCGTTTTCATTTTTCGTGTTTTAACGCTCATTTTAACTTCGTTTTTGTTCTAGTTTTCTTTAAGCTTACTTTTTTAGTCAAATAGAGTCCATTTAAAAAGAAATATTTAAGTTAGGTTTATTTTTAAAAATTTAGGTTTTTGACCTCCGTTTAGGGATCCCGTTTTGCGTTTTTAGTTAAATTTTGATTTCCCGTTATTTTACTTCATGCTTAATTGTTAGAGTTTGTTAATTTTAATTTTTAAAAGTAGATAATCAAACCAACCTTTGTTTCCAATTTAAATCATTGTCCGAACATCTAACGTGGTTTCAATTTCACAAGTCGTTGGGGGATAACGACCCGGGAATCATACTTCCCGGTTTAGATACGTATTATATTATATATATTTGTGAAGATTTACCTTTTCACCTTTGTCCTCAAGGGTAAATTGGTAATTTTCCATCATATTATATATTTTATTATTACGTATATATAGATTCCGACGAATCAATTTTTGGCGCCGTTGCCGGGGAATTGTGATTAAGATTCTCTCGTTTGAAGTTTGTTGATCGTGATTTGAAGACCCTTTCGTTTTTGAAAGTTTTGTTTTGTTAAAAAAAATTTAAAAAAGTAAAAAAAAAATATTTTTCCTTTCTTTAGTATAATTATCATATAAAAAAAAGAAAAAAAATCAAAAAAAAAATTGTCCATAATAAAAAAAAAACAAAGTTGGTAAAAGAACACTAACAAATAATACTTTAATTGAGGTATTATCCATTAGTAAGTTCCCAACTCGAATCAAAGATTTAAAAACTTGCCATTTGTGTCATTTACGAAATACGGCTCACCTTAAAAAGTAAAATTTTTAAGAGCTACCGTGAAGTAAATTTGATTATTTGGTTTAAGTTGTCTTCTCGTTATCCGTTAAAATAGTTTGTTTAAAAAATAATAAAAAAATAGTTTAAATTTTCTTTTTCTACTTTGTGCATGCGCACTCGTTCTCAAACCCGCAACCGTAACCGTCAACAACAACCCCAGTCGGCTGTTGTTCAACCATTTCATATTTAATTTAGAAGAACCTTTTGATAATCCTCCCCTAGTTCCAATGGCCGATAACCGGACTATGGCGGAATTGCTCCAAGCACCCACCGAGGGGTACGAGGATGCAATCGTAATTCCCGAAATCAATGCTAATTTTGAGTTAAAGCATGGTTTGATCAATCTTGTTCAAAACAAGCAGTTTTTCGGACATGATAAAGAGGATCCACATGCTCACATCCGTTATTTCAACAAGATCACCTCAACGATGAGATTCCCGGACGTCCCGAGCACGTCAATTAAGCTTATGCTTTTCCCATTTTCTCTCGAAGGTTCAGCCCGGATTTGGCTAGAGAAAGAACCTCCTCGATCAATTTTGACATGGGATGATCTTGTTTTAAAATTCATTAATCAATTCTTTCCTCCTTCGAAAACGACAAATCTTCGAAACAAAATCACGAGATTTCAACAAAGATTTGACGAGTCGTTTTACGAGGCTTGGGATCGATTTAATGATCTTCTTCGAGCATGCCCACATCATGGATTTTTAGAATTACATCAACTAGATACGTTTTACAATGCCTTAAATGCTAATGATCAAGATTCGTTGAATTCCGCTGCGGGTGGAAACTTTTTGGATAAGATGCCTCGTGAATGCTTGAAAATTATCGAGAGTAAATCCAAGGTTCGTAATTCACAAAACAAGGCAGTCGTTGCCAAAGTGAGTTCGAATTCATCTACCCCCGGAATTTCACCCGATGTTGCTGCTCTTACAACCGAAGTTTCTGAACTTAAGAATATGATGAAGACTATGCTTATCGACAAGCAAAAAGCCCAAGCTCCCGTGCCCGTAAAAGCGGTCGAGCAGAGTTGTGTAACTTATGGAGGTGCTCATTCTTATAGAAATTGTCCAGCCACCGATGGCAATGTTTATCGAGACAACATTCAAGAGTACGTTTCACAAGCTGCTGCAGCTAATTTTAATCAAGGAAATACCAATTCTAGACCTCCGATGGTTGCAAACCAAATCCGACCTCCTGGTTTTCCTCCGATTCAAAACAATCAAAACTGTTTCAATTAGAATCAAGGAAATAATTTCAACCAAAATCGAGGAACCAATTTCAATCAAAACCGTGGAAATAACTTCTACCAAGGACAAGTGTATCAACCTCCGACTAGTCAACCACCAGTTTACCAAGCTCAACCTTATCAAGCTTCAGCTCCGCAAATGCAAGGTGTTTCAAAGACCGATTTGAGAATTATGTCAAGGCTAATGATGCATATAAAATGAATATGCCAAAACAAGGCCAAGGTATTACAAAACCAATGGACGAAATTTAACGAGAGATCTTATCAAGTTGCGAAAATTCCAAGACCCGCTTCGTCTTCGAGTTCAGGTTCTCTTCCAAGTAACACTGTTACTAACCCGAAGGAAGACTTGAAGGGTATTACTACCCGAAGCGGGGTTGCTTATCAAGGACCTACGATTCTTACTTCTTCTCCTAAAGTAGTAGAACGTAGAACCGAGGTGACAAAGGACACAGTTTTTCCTACTAATAACGGAATTACCGAAGACTCCAACCCCCGGTTATCCCAGTTGAAACCAAAAACCAGTTTCTGACAGTTGATGCTCCAGTTAGTGCACCGATGCCTAACCAGAAACCGTCAATTCCTTATCCTTCAAGGCGAAATGATGAGAAGCGCCGTGAAAACACTAACGAACAAAAAGAGAAATCTACGAATCTTTAGGATAATGATTTCAAAGATCATTTTGTGATGCTTTAACTCTAATGCCAAATTTACTCTAGAACTCTTAAAGCCTTAATCGGAAATAAAGAAAAACTTAGTGAGATGGCTAGAACCCCTTTGAACGAACATTGCTTTGGCGGTCATACTTAACAAGTTACCCAAAAACTTGTGACCCCGCAGATTCCTATTCCCATGTAAATTTCCCGGAATGATGCTTGCTTACCCTTGGCCGATCCTTGGTCGCAAGCATAAATCTCATGCCATTTTCCGTGTGGAAAAAACTTAACCTTCCAAACCTGACTCCGACGTGCATGACACTAGAACTAGCGGACCGTTCGATTTCCTGACCAATCGGTATTGCTAAAGATGTCAACGTTAAAGTTGGTGTATTCCAGTTTCCAGCCGACTTCGTGGTCGTAGATTTTGAACCAGATACTCGAGTACCTCTAATTCACGGAGTATGTTTTCTAGACCAGCGTGCTTTTGATAGATGTGTACGCAGGTGAATTAACCCTTCCAGTAGACAATGAGGCCATTACTTACAATCTTTATCAAACTTCGAGATACTCGGTTTAAATTAAAATATAGTGACGGCGAATCGATCGACGTTGTAGAATTAGCTTTTGAGGAGTATCTCAGGAAGTTCAAGGGATTTTCAGACGTGATTCGCCAGTGGCAGATCTCACTCCTTGATTTGACCCAGATAGTTACAAATCTTCTCCGACTCACGACTCCTTTCGGGATAGTGATTTTCATACTTCTAGAAGAAGCGATGTTTTTTCCTTGATCTAGCCGATGATCCAACTTTACCGGAAGTTAATGAATCCTATTATGACCCAGAAGGGGACATTCTACTATTCTGCGAGAATTGAGAGAGTAAATAAAAAATGAAGAAAAAGCAGGAAAAAAAAAAGAAAATAAAAAAGAGAGTAAAATGAAAAAATGCTAAATCCAGACCCCCTCAGAAAACCAAACCCAAAGCCAAAAAAGCACTCCCGCACAAAGTCGCGGAAGCACTCCTTAATAGATGGTATCCTTCCACCACCACCGAACCAGAAAATTAATTGCCAGAAAATCAGAAAGAACTTAAACTGTGTGAAGCCAAAACTGACAACTCTATCAATTGATAACCTCCCTAGATCGTAACTTAAGGACATACCACCTCATCTCGAATCATGCAATTTTGGAGACAACAACCAAGTAGCGGTCATAATTGCCAAAGATTTGAGTGTCGTTGAAAAGACCACTCTCATAAAGGTTCTAAAGTCCCGAAAGCGAGCAATTGCTTGGAAACTCTCCGACATAAAGGGTATTAACCCAGAATTTTGTTCTCATAAAATTCTAATGGAAGAGGACTATGAACCAGCGGTCCAACATTAAAGAAGGGTTAATCCAAGAATGCCTTGCTGTTATCAAGAAAGAGGTTGAAAAACTATCTTGACTCTGGATGATCTACCCAATCTCGGATAGTCCTTGGTGAGCCTAGTGCAGCTGTGTGCCCAAAGAACGGAAGCTGACTGTAGTGACCAATATGAAAATGAGTAAGTGACAACAAGAACTTGTAACGGATGTGAGAGTTTGTATGATTATCGTAAGTTGAACGAAGCCACCCGGAAAGACCACTTCCCTTTGCCGTTTATGGATCAAATGCTTGAGAGACTCGCAGGAAATGAATACTATTGTTTCCTCGATGGTTTCTCGGGTTATTTTCAAATACCAAGATCCGACAAGATCAGGAAAAGACCACATCACCTGCCCATAAGGAACAGTTTGCTTACCCTGCAGGCCTTTTGGCTTATGCAATGGCACCAGCACGTTCCAGAGGTGTATGATGGCTATCTTTCATGATATGATTGAAAAGACAATGGAAGTTTTCATGGATGACTTTTCAGTTTTCGGAAATTCTTTCTCAACGTGCCTTTCCAATTAAGAAAAGATGCTTAAACGGTGTAAAGACACTAATTTGGCTCTAAATTAGGAAAAAAGCCATTTTATGGTGAAAGAAGGCATCGTACTTGGACACAAAATTTCAAAGAAAGGAATAGAAGTCGACAAAGCCAAAATAGATGTGATTGCTAAGCTACCTCACCCAACCATTGTCAAGGGTATTAGGAGTTTTTTTGGACATGCAGGTTTTTACCGTAGATCCATCAAGGACTTTTCAAAAATTTCTCGACCCATGACACATCTCCTTGAGAAAAGCACTGGTATGTGCTTAATTACACATACCATTTTCCATTAAAAACGGACTTAAATGACTAAAAACGTACCAAAAATACATTGTATTTGTATGTTTGCATTTGTATTGTGCAGGAAACGGATATTCAAAAAGAAAGCCAAAAACGTCCAAACCAAGCACGGGATGGAAAGCCAAAGTCAGTCAAAGTCAAAAGTCAGCCAAATGAAGAAAATACAACTTAAAGGACTAATTGCCAAACCTCAAGTTGTATTACAAAAGTTAAAAGACAAGGGTCGAAATTGCAAACCGGGCGAAGTTTGCAACAAAGTTATAAGAAATGAGGGGCAAAAGCTATCAACCTACCCAAACTCCATCTTTCCCGCCCAAACAAAACCCATGTACAGCTAAGGGATGTCGTCCCATACCTTTTACCCTGCAAACCACTCAAACACCCTAGATAAATCATTTCAACCACTCTACTATCCCCCCCCCCCATACTTATAATTGCCATGTTGGCAATCCCTCACCATTTCTAAGTAATTTCGATGGCTGTGATTGACACAAAAGAAGCACAAAAGAAATTGAAGGCTGGGATTCGTCTTAGAATCACCTCACACCACAAAAACACCTAATGAAGCTCTCACAAAAGAAACACATCCTGGAAGACCAAGAGGAGAAAAGGAAGAAGACTTCGGCATTAAAATAGAGCCTTTATGTAACCATGAGGCAACAATTAATCTTAGAAAAAAAAAGAAAAATAACTAGCTTAAATATTCAATATAACCTCACTCATTTTGTTTTTTAAAGTCATTTACAGCTTCTACTTTCAGCTTTGTAACACTTTCAAGTTTTAATGCAAATTTGAGGTTTTAAGTCAATTTACAATTTTGAGTGTTAAGCTTCTTAATTGTGTTGTTTTGTGTTCAAAAAGCTCTCAATGCATCTTATTTATAAGCTGCTTTAATTAAGTAACTTTAAAAAGTTAAGTAGTTAAGAGAAAATCACAAAAATCACTCTCAAACACACCACAGCTTACTTTATGGATGATAAGCCAGTTCTGGATGGGCTTATGGACACTACTAGCTTGTGTTATGCAAGCTAGAGCTTGTAGATTCTTTGATTGACCTTGCTTTGAGCAAGGGAATTGTAAGTCTATCTTTTTCTTACTTTTCTTATTTACTGCAGAATTGCTTATAGTGCTTAGTTGTTACCTATATTTGCTTATTTATGCTTTATCATGATGTCTAGTGCTTATCCTGCTTAGTTGTTAGTTTGAAAATAGTTTGTGTTACTTTCCAATTCATACTGGTATAGTCTTCAGTTAAAACAGTCAGATTGATTCAGCTTATTTAAGTACTTTATTCTTAATTGAAGTCTCTATAAATGCCTTATTTTGTTATTTGATAATCTGTTTTTAATAAATTAGGATCAAATCAGCTTAATATAAAAAGAAAAATGATTTTTGAAAACTTTCAGGGGTATTTTCAACTAGCAGTACTAACCCATAGTTAGTACTGCTAGTTCTCTTTTGGAACTTTTAAAGCTAGCAGTACTAACTCCAAGTTAGTACTGTTAGTTAAAACTGTTAGTACTGGTGGTTCATTTTAGCTTATCAGCTTATTATTTCTGCTTATTTAAGAATCTCCATAGCTTTTTAGAGTTAGATTAAAACCATTTTCCTGTACTGTCCTTTATGAGTAAGCTTACATCAGCTTATTCGCCTTTCAAAGCAATTTAGTATGATCAATTGTAGCTTTTAGCTTATTTGCCATTTTAGTTTAATCTAGTTGCTTATTCTTATGCCTGAGTGCTTATTAGGGTTAGTTAAATATCTGTTTTAGCTTATTTGCTTATTTCTTGTTTCATTGTGTTTTGTTAAAGCTAGCAGTACTAACCTTAAGCTAGCAGTACTAACTAAAGGCAACAGTACTAACTCCAGGTTAGTACTGATAGTTAATACTGTTAGTACTGTTGTTAGTACTGCTGAGTTTTTCTTGCTTAATTTAGCTTAATTGCTTTTTTGAATTTGCTTATTTTAGAGTTTAGCTTTGCCTTATCTGATATGTCTTAAGCTTATTTGTAGCTTGATTTGTGTCTTAGTAATAAAAGTTATAGTGTTTTTACCATTCCTAGCTTTAGGCCCTGCTCTAGCTTATTTCCTTGCTTCTCTCTCGTGCATTTACTATATTAGTGTTATACCCAATCATTCCTTCATATCAAACATCGATTATCAATTCGTCTTTCGATTTTTCATTCAAGCCTCGTTGGGACATAACGACCCGGAGACACCCTATACTGCTTCCGGTTTCATTGTCTCGCGGATTCTGATCCTTGTTGTTGTATTTAATTTTATGGTATATAAAAAGGGTGAGCAGAAGCAGTCAAAACTTTGGCGCCGCTGCCGGGGAGCTGAAACTTAGCGTAATGATTGACAAATTTGTGTTTGGAATCTGTAAATATTTTCCTTCTACAAACATATAAAAAGTACACAAATATTTTTCATATTCGTTTTACTAGTATAATTATATCATATACAAACAAAGAGAAATAAACAAAAATATATTAACATTTTCCATAAAAAGCAATAAAATTCACAAATGGTAAAGAATACCAAAGATATAATATTCTCAATTGAGGTATTATCAAATATACTTCCGGTGAAACTTAGTTTGATCCCAAAATCGAACAAAAGATTCAAAAACGTGCCATTTTGTCTCTTACACGTAGGCTCACCCTTGAAAAAGTTAAACAAACTAAAAATTGGGTATAACAGGGTTGTTCCAATGAACACGACCCGAAAGGATAAATAACTTCGCGCTATTCCTACTCCTCCACTCTCCTGTGCGTTTATCATTTGGAGAGCTACCGGAAGTAAGTAGATTATTTGTTGAAGTTGTCTTATCTCATTGTCCGGTAAAATACATTGTTAATAAATCATTGAAAAACCAAAAAAAAATTAGTGTAAATTTTCTTTTTATATTATCTATTTGTGCATGCCGCACTCGTCTCAAGCCCATAACACGTCGGCAACAACAATCCGACAAAATTTGTTGAATCACCAAATCTTGAGAAGCCAAATAACAATCCTCTCATAGTTACGATGGATGATAATCGTACTATGGCGCAATTGCTCGAAGCACCCACCGAGGGTTACGAGGATGCGATCGTTGTTCCCGAAATTACCGCGAACAACTTTGAGATCAAGCATGGTCTACTTAATCTTGTTCAAAACAAGCAATTTTTTGGACATGATAAAGAAGACCCACATGCCCACATCCGATATTTCAACAAGATCACTTCTACGATGAAGTTCCCAAACGTCCCGAATACGTCGGTTAAGCTTATGCTTTTCCCATTTTCCCTCGAGGGAGCAGCCCGGATTTGGCTTGAAAAAGAGCCCCCTCAATCAATTCTTACATGGGATGATCTTGTTTCGAAATTCATTAACAAATTCTTCCCTCCCTCTAAAACAACAAATCTTCGAAATGAAATCACAAGATTTCAACAAAAATTTGATGAAACGTTTTACGAGGCATGGGACCGATTCAATGATCTTCTTAAGGGATGCCCGCATCATGGGTTTTCAGAATTGCATCAACTCGATACATTCTATAATTCCCTAAATTCGAATGATCAAGATTCATTGAACTCCGCTGCGGGTGGTAACTTTCTGGATAAAATGCCTCGAGAATGCCTAAAAATCATCGAGAGCAAGTCCAAAGTTCGTCAATCACGAAGCAAGGCCATTGTTTCCAAAGTGAGTACGAGCTCTTCTACCCCAGCAGTTTCATCCGATGGTTAGAGCATTGATTCTCGATAAGAAAAACCAAACTCCAGCTCCCGCTCCTGTAAAAGCAGTCGAGCAAACTTGTGTATCTTGCGGATTGTCCAGCCACCGATGGCAATATCTATCGTGACAATATCCAAGAATAGGTGTCACAAGCCGCCGCAGTTAACTACAACCAAGGGAATGCCAGTTACCGACCTCAGATGGTTGCTAACCAAATTCGACCTCCCGGTTTTCCTCCTATAGCGGAGGTGCTGGACTACGGCGAAGAGTGGCTGATCGCGACCGTTAACCACGGCGGTATTGCGGCGGTGCGATTTGATTAGGGTTTTATTTGGAGTGTGTATGTTTGTAACAGGTGGTGGATGACAACGGTGGGGTGCGATCGATGGTGGTGGATGACAACGGTGGGGTGCGATAGCGGTGGTAGGTGGGTGGGTGGGGGTGTGTGTGTGTTTATAACATGAGTGTTTTAGGGGAAAGTGTTTTGAAATGAATGAAGATAAAATAGACGGTTGGATCTGTTTGGAAATGGATGGCCATGATGAACTGGTTTTTTTTTGGGACCATGTTCCTTACGGAACTTTTCTCTAGGAGTATAATCGACCTCTTTTTGCCAAACGGATTTTAGGTTACTTTTATCGTCTTCTATTTTATATAAATTTCGATAGCTATCTGTTACGCATCAGTTGATTGTTTCGGTTTAGGTTATTATATG
>BQNB010085440.1:9808-24825 GCA_026074375.1 Tanacetum coccineum | reverse complement strand
CATAAGCTGGTTAAGCTCTCAAATAAGCCGTCCAAGCTTATTGGTGGCTTATGGACCTCGTGGGTTCACGAAATTGGGCCGTAAAGTCCCAATAAGGGTATGTTTGGTTTAAAAAGGTATAAGGGGTTTATATTGGTTGAAATATGTTTGTAGGATTCTAAATAAGCTCGTTAAGCTTATAAATAAGCTGTGGGTTTTTCCTGATGGGCTTATTGGGCCCCTTTGGCTTGTACGTGGCCATTTGGGCTAGAAAAAGGCCCGATAGAAAATCCACTTTTGCATGTAACTTATACACAAGTTCATAGGTTTTCTAGGTAAGCTAATAAGCTCGAATAAGCTTATTACTAAGCCATGGCTTTTCCATACTTGGGCTCGTTATGGACCTGCGAGTCCATTTAGGGTCCAATAACTTACATAGAGTTAATATGAGTCTTATAAGCATATAAGTCCCTTAATAAGCTTATGGAGCTTATTAATAAGCTATGGCCTTATTGTTTAGTTCGTTGGGCCCGTTAGTGGTTCGTTAGGCCCGTTAGAGTTGTGTTAGGGTTTTGTAACTTATCTTGACCCATCCCGAACAACCCTAGTGCGTATATTTATAGTGTACACCCCTTTATCAAGCCAAAAAAGTCGTTAAGTATTATGATATGTGATGTGTATGTAGTTTTTGTTCCCAACATGTGTTGCCAAGCCTCACGGCCAAATCTTTACGTGTGCATGTAATGTTTAAACGTTCGAGATTATTCACAAGGTCCTATTACGTGCCTTATGGCTTTGGTTTACCACACAAGTCGATATATGTTATGTATATTAAGACATGTACGTAGGTTATGCCACGCTAGGCATGACCCACGTTTAATTTCGACATCGTAAGCTAAACGTGCTTTATGGCACATGACAACATGAAAATTAGACATGTATACAAGCTAAGATACTTACAAAAAGTCCTAGCCTCTTGAATGTGGGTGTCGTGTAGTCGTGTGGAAACCCGAATAGTACCCAAAATCCTAGCTTGAACCCGTATCCTACTTGCTTCCAAACCCGTAAAGGTATAACCCTTTTAGCTCCTTGCTTTATTAGAAGCTAACCTAAGTTGCTTGTTTAAGAGTGGTGTCGAGTTTATGAGGGTGTTTGTTCTCGGCTGTGATGATATCCGAAACAAAAGGGAAAACAATGTGGTTTTGCTTGAGAGTGTTTGTGAGTTTGAGAGTTGTAAGAAAATGTTTAAGTGTCAATATGAGATTGTATATATAGGCTCATGAGCTAGTTGTTCTCTCTAGTCCTAAACCAAACCGAACCGTGCCCTAAAAAGGTGGTTTTATGGTTTCTAGTTAAGCTTGTACCGAAAGGAAGCCGGTAAAAGGTGGGGTGTTCTGTTGGTAAAGGTCGGCGGTATGAAAAGGTGGGATCGTGGCTATAGTTGAAGGGGAGGCCCATGGTGCTTTGGGTTTGAGGGGAGGATTGTTAGGTGTGCAAACCCAATCTCACATCGGTAGAATTATAATCTTAAAGTTAACATATAAGCTTGGTGTGCTACTCCTTCTATCACCAATTGGTTTTAGAATGGAACCTCAGTTGGGCTTATATGTTAAACTTGGTGAGATGCTGGGTCTAAGATATCCAACACTAATAGTTTTGAACATTGTTTAGTTACACATATGACCATTTGTGTGATTGGAACCTAAATATCAAACATTTTGTGAAATCAAAGATTTGTTTTAAAAGCATAATTTGAGGTGGTGTTTACAAAGACCCTTGTAGCACTTTTTGATTATTGTTAAGGGTAGATAATGAAGACCCTCAAAGTCTAACCATATTTGTAACCTGAATCGCACAATTGCACCTTGTTGTGTATTATCCAATCCAGGTGAAGTCTATCTAAGTGAACACTCGTTTTTATCATATTTTTTTCCAAACAATTTTAGTTAATTAGTTATAACAAAGTATTTTCTTAGTTTAAATTAATTTAGCTTAGTTCTAGTAGATTAACAAAACAAAATAAAAACCTATTTCATAACTAAATATAAAACGAACGTTGATTATCTTGATTTGATTTCGGCTTTCGTAGGACAATAAACCCGGTCTATACTTTACTCTATTATATACGATTGGTGCACTTGCCATTTGTGTGTAGTCTCTAGTTTAGTAGTTTCCAAAGTTTACATAATTTTTCTACACATCAGATAACAAGCCATATTTGGTATAACGAATGGGGTTTTGGCAAAGAAGTGTGTGAAAATTTTAGTTAAAATGAGGTATTATTATATAGAGTGTAAAAAGTTTTTTTTATTTAAATTTAGCCGTTTTAAAACGACATTTTGTTTGAAAAATGGAGGAGATACACAAACTGGCGTGCGCCAGTTAACTCACATTTAAACTATCGCATGAAGGTCATAGTTCGATGGTATCCAAGTGGCGGCGCGTGTTGGTGCCAAATAGGCATGCCACATTGGACTAGCACAAGGTATGTTCCACCTACCAGTGCTCTAAAAGTTGACATCTTCATGGCTTCAACTTTTGAAAAACAAACACAAAAGCCACTTTCAAACCTTCACACAAGACAAACACAAACAAAATCACAAAACAACACAAAATCATGATCGTTGTGGGTTGTTTTTATGTCAAGCCATGCCCCCGACATAGTCGAACATGTGACAAAGTCCTCCTTTTCTGACCTTAGCCGACGCATCTCGCGTGGTTGCCGACTTGCCGTGATAGGGGGACGCGTCGTCGGTTATCATGACTGTGTCGTCCTACCCCCTATTACGGATGGTCTGATATGCTATTCTAATACTTATTGTTAAGTGTTATCAAATATAGAAAAAATGTGTTTATTTCATGTTTGGTATTATAAATAAATAAGTAAAGAGGAGTTGAGAGTTTGGACTAAAAGAAGCATCCAACCAAACTGACGCATCGCGACCACTCGTATATTAAAGAAGGGAGGTGATTTGTACACTATTTTTTTGCAGTCTATCACTAAATTACATCCGATGATGCACACAGTACAACACTCAGATGCAGGCTTAGTGGTGGATGGCAAAAAAATGGTGTACAAATCACCTCCAATTAAAGAAACGAAGATTCTAGATACACTAACTTTTGTATTATTTTTTATTTCGTTACCGAACCAACCAACATTCTTCCCTTAGTCCTATCAATCCACCTCTTAAGACACGATATGTTGTTGTGTCGCGTATGCCCTAATTTAAAGAAGTCGTGCTTAAGAATCTGTTGCGTTTATACCTTGCACAAATCTTTGTTAGATATGATAATTTCACATAATGCCAATTACATTAGTTAAATGTATATATACAAAATATCTGGAAAGACAAGCTAGGCTTTGTCCATAATATGATTGGTAGCCAAATACGCAACACTCGTATTATTACAATAGACAATAGTTGCTGTAAATAAATGAGCACGCAACTCACGTCACAAATTCTGAATCCACGAAGTCTTAACAACAACATTCGCAACACCATGATATTCCTCAACACTAGATCGAGACAAAGTAACCCGTCGATTTGCAGACCATGACAACAACCTATCACCAAGATACACACAATAACCAAAGGTATATTGACGAGTAGTAGGACAACCATCCCAATCAGCATTTGTGTAAGTCATAAGCTTAGCAGTAGAAGAAACATGAAGCTAAAGGCCATGATCAAAAGTAACATGGACAAAGCGTAAAATGTGATATAAAGACAAACCTGTAGGACAACATAGGATAAACCAGGGTGGGTACATGTGAGATACTGAAGAGCCCCAACCAGACCACAATAGAGCGTAGGATCAGTAACAAGATCACCATCGGGACCAAGCTTGAACTTTATATCAATTGATGTGCGACACATATTGCAATTCTGCATATGAGCTCGTTGATTACACGCATCCTTATGGTACAACAAAAACATACCCAATCCCACCGAAGCGAGGTATGAGGGAGGTGAAATGTATAAAGATCATACCCCTACCTCTATGATTAACCCAAAATGTAGACATATCATACCCTACCTACAGGATAAACGTGCAACCTTATGGTGCTAGGTCCAATTCTTTAATCATATTTTGTTGTGGTGTTCATCAGTTCAGTTATGAGGTTATTCGGTTAATTTTTTTGTTGGGTAAAACCGGAAACCAGATTTGAACTCGATTTGTTTTTCGGGCTGATTCGAATTACATTTCACTTTTCTCATACCTCGCTCCGACGGAACCGGATATATTGTTGTGGTTTTATGACATGTAATGAAGCCCTATATCAAACCCAAAATTTAAACTTGGGCCAAAAGCACCCAATAAGTAATAAGAACAAAATTCCCAAAATCAAACCCAACCCAAAGCCCATCACAAATCTCAGAATTTAAAAAGAGAAGCAAGCTGCAAAACACTAGACCAAAAATTTCAAAATTCAAAAACACAATTGGAGCCGCTTTATTCCGTTTATTCTCTTTCATCCATCTATCCAATCTATAAAATACCAACAAACCCTAATTACCATTTCACTCTTTTACCAAACACTCTTTTTGACCAAAAAAAAATTCAGTAAAAATGAGAGAATGCATTTCGATTCACATCGGTCAAGCTGGAATCCAAGTCGGTAACTCTTGTTGGGAACTCTATTGTCTCGAACACGGTCTTCAGGTTTCATTTCTTACTTTATGAAATCTTTTTTCTTGTTTTTATTATAGATCTGTTTAAATTAAATTAGTTTATATTTTTATATATGTTTGTTGTTTTAGTTATAGATCTGAGGTTAATAGTTTTTACTTTTTTTATTTATTTCTTTGTTTCGGCTTATATAGCGAGCTTATTACTTATCTGCTTTTCAGATTATGTTTCATAAGCTTACTTTTTTTCTGCTTATATAAAATTATTATGACTTGATAAGTTATAGTATAATCTAAAAAGGTATAAAATAAGCCACAAGACATGAGCTTATGTTTCATAAGCTCATTTTTTTGAAACTTTTTTCTGCTTATATGAATTATTATGACTTGATTAAAAAGTTTCAAAATAAGCCAAAAAAATGAGCTTATGAAACATAAGCTGAAAACCAAATAACTCGTAGGCCCGCTATATAAGCTTAAACAAACACCCACCTAGTTAGGGTTAAAATTATGCTGTTTAACTGAAATGAGGAAATTAGTTGATTTGTTTTAATTGTTGTCTTTTGAGGTTTTCGTTTTTATTTTGTTGTTAATAGTTTGTGATAAATTGTGTTTGCAGCCCGATGGCCAAATGCCGAGTGACAAAACTGTTGGAGGTGGAGACGATGCCTTCAACACGTTTTTCAGCGAAACTGGCGCTGGTAAACATGTTCCTCGTGCTGTGTTTGTTGACCTTGAACCTACTGTCATTGATGAGGTGAGGACCGGTACTTACCGCCAGCTGTTCCACCCTGAACAGCTCATCAGTGGTAAAGAAGATGCTGCTAATAACTTCGCTAGAGGACACTACACAAGTATGTAGCGTTGATTCTCTGAGTTGTTTTGTCAAACGGTTGAGGTGTTTGTTTTAAATAGTCGTGTTTAATTGTTTTGGCGTGTTTTGTTTTACAGTTGGGAAGGAGATTGTGGACTTGTGTCTCGACAGGATAAGGAAGCTAGCTGATAACTGTACCGGGCTACAAGGGTTTTTGGTGTTTCACGCTGTGGGTGGTGGAACTGGATCTGGGCTTGGATCGTTGTTACTTGAGAGGCTATCAGTTGATTATGGAAAGAAATCGAAGCTTGGGTTCACTGTTTACCCTTCGCCTCAGGTGTCGACATCTGTTGTTGAGCCGTACAACTCTGTGTTGTCAACTCATTCGCTCCTTGAGCATACTGATGTATCGGTCCTTCTTGATAATGAAGCTATTTATGACATTTGTCGTAAGTCGCTTGATATTGAAAGGCCTACTTACACCAATCTCAACAGGCTTGTCTCTCAGGTATATAATGAAGTGAAATGAATATCGGAAATTGATATTGTTGTTCTGTGTTTGGTTACTAATTATTGTTTTCGGTTTTCACAGGTCATTTCATCTTTGACTGCTTCTCTTCGTTTTGATGGTGCTTTGAACGTTGATGTGACAGAGTTCCAGACCAATTTGGTGCCGTACCCAAGGATCCATTTCATGCTTTCGTCATATGCACCAGTGATTTCTGCAGAAAAGGCGTACCATGAGCAGCTCTCAGTTGCTGAGATTACCAACAGTGCTTTTGAACCATCTTCTATGATGGCGAAATGTGACCCAAGGCATGGAAAATACATGGCTTGCTGTTTGATGTACCGAGGTGATGTGGTTCCAAAAGACGTGAATGCCGCAGTTGGTATCATCAAGACCAAGAGGACTATCCAGTTTGTCGATTGGTGCCCAACTGGATTCAAATGTGGTATCAATTACCAGCCGCCTACCGTTGTTCCTGGTGGTGATTTGGCTAAGGTTCAACGTGCTGTGTGTATGATCTCAAACTCGACTAGTGTTGCTGAAGTGTTCTCAAGGATTGATCACAAGTTTGATTTGATGTATGCAAAGAGGGCGTTTGTGCATTGGTATGTTGGTGAGGGAATGGAGGAAGGTGAGTTTTCTGAAGCTCGTGAGGACTTGGCTGCTCTTGAGAAAGATTATGAGGAGGTTGGGCTCGAGTCTGCTGATGGGGAAGATGATGGTGACGAGGAGTATTAGTCTGATATGGTTTTAGTTTGTAGTCGCTTTATGATCCTTAACTGTTAGAAACCAAATGTGCTCTTTGGTTTTGATTACAAGACTTGATGTTAAGACTTTTATTTTGTGATTTGTAATATCGTGAATTCGGATTCAATTTAGACCATGCTTCATTCTAATGTGTTAATATGTTGATGTGGTGTTGGCTTATAGACATAAAGAAAAGCTAGTGTTGGCTTATACACATTAATGTTGATGTGGTGTTGGCTTATACATTAGTACATATTGATCAGGCGAGCCCTTGTCTATGAAAAGCTCAGAATGTGGCTTAACGCACGAGCCTACAGCAATTAATCTACTAGTGTTTGCGCAACTGTCCCATACCCCCACCTGGCGTGATTGGGTAAGTTGTTTGTGTTTGCGCGCGCGACTGTAGAGACCAAATCCTTCTTATCTGTCCTAATTTAGTGACTTTAAGTTTGAAACTGTCTGTTTATCTTATTTGGGCGACAATGATCCTAAAAATCATCTTTGCTGTTAGCACTTGGATAAAATTTTGAAATATGAATAATTTGTGCTGAAAACGAAGGTAAACAATTACACTGTTGGTATATAACTCGATCTGTACAGCGCCACAAAAAGTAGAGGGTGACAAGTGAAAGTCGAAAACCAATCTTACAAAATAAATAGATACAACAACAAATGTAGGTTGCAGCAGATCTTTTCTTGTGTGCCACCGCAACATGTACTATACCGTTCGATACTTAGACTCATCCCCCACCATACCTCGAAAGTTCTTCAATCCCAGCATGAATCACGATCTTGCTGAAAAACAGCGTCCCGCTTACAATAAGATGAGAGCACGCTGCAAAGAACATTCGTGGGCAAAAAGTTAAAAGAATTGACAGCCAACTAATGATTCATATTAGTGGAATTCAGAAACTGGCGCAAATAAGGAATTGTATATTTAATTACCCAGGTTGAACCGCTCCAACCAATATCTATTATCTTTGCAGGCAAATCTGGAGACACGATAAGAATTGAAGACGCGTAAGTTTGAGTCCACTGGTGCCGTTATCAATATCATAACTTGGATACTAATTACCAATACAAATATCATATAATAATTTGCACACTACAAAATAAGCAGAAGCACAAACACACACTTTTGTTTGAAATTTAGTGAAGTCTTAGAGGGTGTTTGGATTTGCATTTTGGAACTAAACATCTGCTTGTCTGATAACTACTCAAACAGCAGAAGCACATACAAACACTATCTTCAACAAGTCGCTTAACATAATCAATGTTAAACGCACATCCAAACACCCCCTTAACCTTCAAATACTTTTGTTTGAAAGGCGTATATTATATAAGTTAATTAAATCTAGCATGAAGCTAGATATACATCGACGCTAAACGTTACATGAGCGACCAAACTGATTCTAAGCTTTCAACATCGACCCTCAAAGCTACAATTACAAGTCTAAACAGATATATTAAAAAGTGAAAATCATACAAAACAACGATTAAACTTCAACCTCCAAACCCACATCACTAAGGGCAATCACTTGGTATTAAGCATGAAACGTCTTACAAATTACCACGACCCTTGACACCTGAAACGTAACGTGTCAAAACCTCCAACCAAACAGTTTTCCGACACACGATCCAACCTAGTGGTGATATCGCAAAGATGGGGACGGTTGACTGAATAATACCTCGGATGTAGTATGAATGCCACCAACAAAAACAACCACTGCCTAGACCATTGGCACCGACCCTTACTCTTTGACCTTTTTAGCCTTCATTACGACCCGAAAATACAAAACTCATATCTGAACTACGACCCAAGACCTTATGACCCAAACGACGACACTTAGCCCCTAAGTCAAACCACAACCAAAACCTGACCCAAAACACTTGCCGGGAAACCATGAACTTCAGGTACTATCGCCGTAAAGCCACAATCTGGATTAGTCAAAGTAAAGTCCAAATGAAAAAGCAATTGTTCTTTTGCACTTGATAAGATAATAACTCTATCCTGCTAGGTGCAAACAATCTTGAAGTGGCCACGCCAACCTCCTGAAAAGGGAGGGCTTTACCTGGGTGTGGCGGTGGGTTCAAAACCCGTGGATTAGTCGGCCAAAAGGTCGGAAACCATGGTTACCCAAAAATAAATAAAAGATAATAACTCTTCAATACTATCACATAACACTCTATTTATCTCATCGTACCAAATTGCATCTGCACACTAGAAATTACTAGTATGAAGTTACTTCGTGAATTAGTACCTAGAGTTTTCTTCCATTTTTTCTAAACGCATAAAATTATTAAAACAAAAGAGAAACAGAAAAAACAACACAAGACTATGCCAATAGGCATGAGAAACAGACTCAACGTGCAACCAAAACCTCGACCTCCCAAAACTGACAAAAATCCCCACATCAGATTTGACGGAAATTAGAGCCATACAGGAGAGTATGAGGCCCCATACACAAACGAAACAAAACATAACAGTTTACCAAACAGGCAAACACGCCTCACCCCATAAAATAAGCTGCATCAACACACCAAAAGCCCATCCAAACACCCAATGCACATACGAGCCACCGGGAAAGATCACAACAACCAATCGCACCCAACCCAACAGCAAAACACAGATATAAACTATTTTTTCCACTGAATCGCTCCTTTTTTCGATCTATGACAGATCCATAGGAAACTTTTTAACTGAACTTCTCTAAACGCTCTCACCAAGGAATCATCTTTTCACTCTAATACCTGGTCACTTGTTGCTCCCAACCTATGTGATACATTCACGCAAGCGGTATGACTGCCAAAATTGGAGATTTTTTAACGTTTGGGATTGAGGGTGTGGCTGTCTCTATGTTTGTGTATACAAGTCTATAGCCACACGGATAAACTAAAAAATTATGTAATCAATCGTATATTAAATATAGTACGAGACATTTACAGTTTAATTATTTTTCAAAAGTTACTTGGTGCAACAATATTAGTTCGTCCCTTCGCTCGTGCATTAGTATACGACTTTAACATATCTTAATTCTAAGTTCCTAAAAGTATGAATTCTCTTTAACTTTAAGACATCGGTAGAACCTAGAACATTGAATATATCATTATCAATTGTCGATTCAGAATCAAAATCGTGAGGTCATCTTGAGCAAATTCCAACAACTTGAGTAACACATGGACTCTTTTATAGATTATTTGGGACCAAAAGTTGGTCTTTTTGGCCGACACATATATCTTTGGACAATTAGTCATTATTTTATTTCATTCAATTGCTAAGAACAGAAAGCAATGCTCTAACAAAAACTAGAAGACAAATGAATCACACTAAAAAACAGACGAACAATCATCACACCTAAGATATCACTTTCTATCAGCAAAGATACCAAGGTAAACGCTAACACACAACAAATCAAACAAATCTGATTACCAACTTACCACAAATCTACTTTATCATATAATTAACTTAGCAAAGACTACAAAAACTGAAAATTAAACAAGGTGAAATTACCTAAATATTATGAATTCAATCCCGAAAAATAACTTCATAAGCCATTTTCATCAACGGCTCCAAGCAATCAGGCGAAAACTTCCTAGCTACAAAAAGCAGTATAAGGAGAATAGTAAAATTAAACTTTTTTTGCCTAAGACTCTATGAACTGCCCCAGGCCCCCCGCTCGGCGAGCACGACGTATGACGAACTTCGTTAGGATGAATATGTCCCACGGGTGCCCATGTAATACTAAACAATAAGACAAACCGCGTAATCAGTTCAGTTCCCAGTTCAAAACAGATGAGTCAATGTATAGGCTATACAAACAAAAACAAACAGACAAAACATACATCAACACCCATCCTTTTCCGGTATCCTTTTGTTCAATTCATCAAATCGACAAATAAAACGTTGGGAAGTAATGTCTTCTTCTTTTCTCTTGTTTCTTCTTTCCTTTTCTTCTCTTTATGTTCTTTTCTTCCCGGGTAACAAGGACTGTGGAGAACTGAGTGTTGTTTGTTGACGATGTGCTGTGCGATCGTTGCTGTGCGGGGTTGTGTGCGGGGGGGCGGCACATAATGGCGGGGAGATGGGTTGCGGGGCGCAAAGTAAACAATTAATCCCTAAATTTCTTTTTCTTTTCTCTGAAATTTCTTTCTATCTTCCATAACTTAAAAAAACTAACTTCCATATCCAAGCAATCAAACAACAAACCAACGCGTGTCTTCTAGTCATACGTCCAAACCTGTGACGCCCGAACCCCGACGCGCCCTGTCTAAACTTATTTATCATTACGGTAACCTCAGGAAGCATACCACATTATTATGATGTTTACATACTGTAAATTATTTAAAAGTTTTTAACAAACATATAAGAATTAGTAAAATTAGACTGCCTAAGCTCATGAATCAGCCCCGGCGACACTTCATTAGGATGATATGTCCACGGGTGTCCATTAACCGTATCAGTCCAATTCACATGAGTCAATGTATAGCTAGTACACCCATCTGGATCTTTCATCGACAATAACGTTGGGAAATAATGTTCTTCAGGGTAACAAGTCTGCGGGCGCAAACAATTAATCCTAAATTTCTTCCATAACTTCCTATCAGCAACAACAACCAACGCGTGTCTTCTAGTCATAGTCCAAAACTGCGACCCCTGTCTAAACTTATCAAACGTAACCTCAGGAAGCATCACATTTTTACCTCTAGCATTATACCTTTTCTTTAAATAAGGAACTTTCGACACAATCTCAATAAAACTCTTATACTTCAAAAACCTCAATTCCGCGACTTGATGCTTCTCAACTTCAAAAAGCGCGTTATAAAAATACCCAAAAGAATGCAAAGGTATACATTGCTGCGACACCAATGTAAAAAACTCATTCAAAGGATCATCCAACAAAGCCGCGGCCAGAAGCCTTCTGGCCGCGGCAATAAGCGTGGCAGTGCCGCGAAAAGTCTTTTTCGCGGCAATAAACCTATCTTTAGTAAAAACCCCACCTGGGATATTAACCTTAGGTACAACAGTAGGGTCAGCATGAACATAAACATTAAAAAGACTCCTAGAACTAGACCCATTAAAGAAAACCTCCCATAAAGGTGCAAAATGAAGATCTGAATTAGTCAAGAATAAAAAAGCAATCTTGGGCTTAGAATTAGTGGACCCAAGACGAGATTTTCTGGGATCAGGAGTAGTGGCCCTTCTAAAAAGGGTAAGATCTTGTAACTCATCAGGGAAGGATATGGGTGGTGATGGTGGTGGGGGGAGGATATGTGGGGCCAAGTAGAATAAACCAGGAAGGATTAGGAGTAGCAAGATTGTTATAGGGATTAATGGTGTTGTTGTTACTAATGATGAAGTCATTTATGGGTTTTGGGTTTGGTGATTGATTGATAGGATGGATGGATTGTGTGTGAATGGTGAAGGGGTTATTCAAGTTGAGGGAGATGATGATTATATTATTGGAATATATATATATATATATATGTGACATAAATACCATAAATAAAAGGGCTAATTTTATTTGTAAAAAAAAAAAAACCTTTCATAAACTTAGTTTAGATTGCTCATAAGTACAACAGTCGACCATAAAAGTATAAAAAATTGCCCCAAAAAATGCGTTTTTAATAGTAAAGTACACATTTTTTGAGGCAACCTAGTGTACTTTTATGGACAACTGTTATATTTATGGGCAACCTGGTTACTTTTGGAAAAACATTTTGTGTAGGATAGGATTTTTTTGTGTGTGCTAGAAATGGAATTTTAGAAACATATAAAAATAAAAATACTTTTGTTTTTTAGCTAAGGCGGTGAAGCTTCTTAACAGAGTTAAACGAGAGTTATTCATAATAACAAGGTTGCAAAAATCGTAAATCAATAGTCGGGCGGTCAACTCTTTTGTAGCTTGTAATCGATCTAGGTGTGATTCATCGGATTAGCATTTTCGAAAATTTTTGGGTATTTTCGGCGAGTTTTGAGTATTTCTGGCAAGATCTAAAAAAAATAATACTTGTAACATATATAAAAAACTATTATAAGTTTGATCACTGTTGACCACGACTGACTGATTTGTTTGACCGATTTACACAAATCGATAAGGTTGGTGGCCCAGTAGCGCCTAAGCGGCAATTACTCGGGATTGTAACTATTTTTTTGCAACACTGCGTAAAAATGTTACGACACTTAGATTCACAAATGTTATTTTCAAAATAATTAGTTTTGCAATCTAAAAAGATTAGCGACGCATTTTTTTTTTCATTTGACTTCACATATTTGTTGATTTAATAAAATAAAATATCCATAGAATATATGTTATGTGTGATTATTTATGGTATTTTTGTTTTGCTTTGTTTCAAGTTTAACAAATGATTTTGAGGCATTACACAAAGTTTCCTATTAAACATCAAGTTTAAATTTGTAATTTGCTATAAATAGATGTAGTTTTTGATTAAATAAATATAAACTTTCTTTTGTTTTGCATATTAAAATTATTTATAATTTAAATACCTAATTTGGGTTTGATAATGAGTATGGTCACCATGAGAGAAGATAATAAGGATGTTGATGAGTTATGGAACCGACTTAGGAATACTATGAGGATGGTGGATGCAACATGGTGCCTCTTTGGGGATTTCAATGAGGTAAGAACCTCTGATGATAGGCTTAATATTCAATTTAATAATAGAAGTGCAGGAATTTTTAATGAGTTTATTAGAGATATGTCATTGTCTGATATTCCGATGGGATGTAAAAGGTTTACGAGAATTGATGATAACAATCTGAAATTTAGTAAGCTAGATAGATTCTTAGTCGATGAGAAGTTCCTGTCATTGTGGCAGGATCTAATGGTAATACCTTTGGATCGTAAGTGCTCTGATCGTTGTCCAATTATGCTTAGAGATAAATTTATTGACTTTGGTCCAAAGCCATTCAGAGTTTTTGATGCTTGGTGGGAGGAGAAAGACGTTGATGAGGTGGTGAAAAGGGCGTGGTTGCTTCCGGTTAACTCAACAGCTCCTGATAAGGTCTTTAGAGACAGGTTAAAAAATGTTAAATTAGAGTTGAGAAAATAGAGCAATGAGAAGTTTGGGAGGATTGATAGAGAAGTAGAAAATCTCAGATTAACGGCAATGAAGTGGGAGGTCGAAGCAGAGAGACGAGATCTCAATGATATAGAAGTGAAACAATGGAAAGAGTCGCGTAAAAATTGGCTGAATAAAGATAGAATTAGGGCTCGAATGTGGAAACAAAAGGCGAGAATCAAGTGGGCTGTCGAGGGGGACGCAAATTCAAAATATTTTCATTCAGTTATCAGAAAAAGAAGATCAAACAACATGATTAGAGGCCTTTCGGTGGATGGTATTTGGGTAGAAGATCGAGAAGGTATAAAGCAAGGTATGGCAGAACACTATCACACATTGTTTATGGAGAGCAATACGGAGAGACCTAATGTGATAAGTGATAGCTTCCTATCAATTTCTGAGGAGGAGGCAATGGAATTAGAGAATAGATTTAGTGAAGAGGAGGTATGGGGTGCTATCAAAAGTTGCGGCAGCTCGAAAGCTCCAGGCCCAAACGGGTTCAACTTTAAGTTCATTAAACGATATTGGGAAATTTTGAAGGGTGATTTAATGGCAGCAATAGATTGGTTCTGGGAGAATGGAGAAATTAGTAGAGGATGTAACGCTTCCTTTATATCTTTAATTCCAAAGACCTCAGATCCTCTGAGTCCTAAAGATTACAGACCTATAAGCTTGATCGGGTGCTATTATAAGATTGTAACGAAGCTCCTTGCTGAAAGAATTAAAAAAGTTATTGGGAAAGTGATCGGGAAGGTTCAAAATGTTTTCATCAAGGGCCGTTACATTCTGGATGGTGTGTTGGTGGCTAACGAGACTATTGATTATCTCAGAAGTCACAGAAAACAAGGTCTCGTGTTCAAAGTGGACTTTGAAAAAGCTTATGATAGTGTTTGTTGGAACTTTATCCAAAGTGTGATGAGACAAATGGGATTCAGTTCAAAATGGTGTAAGTGGGTGGATGTTTGTTTGCGAACAACATCAGTTTCTGTTTTAGTTAACGGGTCCCCTTCAAATGAGTTTAATATGGCTAGGGGGTCAGACAAGGTGACCCTTTAGCACCATTCCTTTTTCTTATTGTTGTTGAGGGGTTAAACGTGGTCATAAACGAAGCGGTTAAGGAAGGGTATTTCAAAGGGGTCAAGGTAGGTCGCGAAAATGTAGTTGTGTCTCATTTTCAATACGCGGACGACACCATTTTCTTTGGAGAATGGAGTCGTCATAATGGTAGAAATCTTATGGGAATTCTAAAATGTTT
>BQNB010085439.1:0-28474 GCA_026074375.1 Tanacetum coccineum | reverse complement strand
GTAGAGAAAGAAGTTGTTGAACCAGGTTGCAAGATATTAATACCTGAGCACATTTCTGTAGAAAATATTACAGTAGCAGATACCCTAGTCATGACAAGTAAATATTCTATTATTGATTAAAGTAATATTAGTAGCTTGCTTCGACCTGATTAAATTAGACTTTCTCGAAGTGTGAATATCAAGTTTTTTTCGAGCAAGAGATTTTCGAGGTTTTCGGTCTATTATGAGAGATAGCTAAAATTCATGGTCCTTGGCTTAGTGGTATGTGAGGGTGTCTGCCAATCTAGAGCAGTGTTGTAAATATCGGCCTTGGCGGCTGATATATCACTGATATATCGCTTATCGGTGGTCAGCCGATATGTTTTTTTACTTATCAGTAAAAAATCAGTTTTGGTCAAAATCGGTCAAAATCAATCAAAATCGGCCGATTTTTAGGTTTTTTTTTGGTATTATGATTTTCTTGATCTTGATTTAATAAAAGTATACAAAACTGAATTAAAACCACACATAATGTATATTTTACGACATATACATAAGATATATAGTTAAAAATAATAAGAATATTAAAAAACTTATTATATATATATATATTTTTTGCAGAATTCCTTTATAATTTAGGGTCTCCGCCGAGAAACCGATATATCGCCGCCAAGACCGATATATCGCTTAAAGGGGGTCGACCGCCGAGCGATATTTACAACACTGATCTAGAGGTTGCGGGTTCAAGTCTCATTGAAGATATGTGAGAGATAAATTGTGAGATAGCTGGTATAGGTGTATAGAAGAAAAAAAAAGTACCGCTCCCAAAAAAATGTAATTTAAGCAACGAAAGAGTGCTTATTTGAGTTCACCTATACTTTTAATGTGATGTATCAATCCATATAACAAGGCCCTTAGTTAAAACAATTATGGTTCATATCACATAAAGATAAGTAATTTCAGCTAACCTTTTATCAAGGAACCAACCAAAAGCAACCTTTAATCAAGAATAAGGACATGAAATTAGAACCGGCCGAACTTAGATAAAGAATAGCAAAAATTACGTATATAGCCCATCGTAAAACATGATGTCCTGCAGTAACCCTGCACCTTTTTTTCTTCGTAAATGACCTTCTAAATCGCGCGTGGTTGGTAGTGATTATGTTGATGTACACGTGTCGAAATATTAGATAACATAGTAATTGACGAAAATGAATTTGGAGCCCTAATTTGTCATGTAAATCGCGCCCCTAGTGTAGCGATTTTGAGAAAAAGATGTCAGGTGGTCAGCGGGGTGTCAGACCAATTAATGTAAATCGCGCCCTGTTAGTTGCGATTTTCCAAAAATTTTGTTTTTTTTGTTTTTGAGAAGCACAGTAGCATACAGTATGAAATGATGTATCACTGCAAATTTTAGTAGTGTTTTGTTATTTTCTAAAATACAAATCTGATTATGCATATAAATGAGAAGTGATATAGTTACTAGACAAGCCTATTTTTAGTTCTTATAAAACAGAAGTGGTTTTGAGGTGGTGTTGTTGATTGAGTTTGAAGCTTTTGTTGTTTTTGTTGCATTGTTGTTGTTGCGGTTTGCGGTGGTGTTACCGCTGTATTTTTTAAAGAGTTTTGTTGTTGACTTCGTGTTTTACTTGTTAATTATACGATGGATTTGACCGGTTACAAGGTATAATATTTATATTTTAAATTATTCACTGTTTTATTTTTTAATGTTTGTATGTGTAGTAATTATTTATTTATTTGTTAATTTAGGCACTCTGTGTTCTTGTTACTTGTAGAAGTAAGTTAAGGTTGCTTAAAATAGTTAGAGAAAAAATTAGTGGCACTAAACGGGAAGCACTATTTTGGCAATCTTGTTTTGGTTAGGTATTAGATCAAAATGACTGGACAGAGAATTATATCTTAATACATTTCATGTTAGGTCAGCAACTTGAGGTAGAAGGTGATGAAAATGAAAATGTCCCTTTGTATTACTATATAACTGATAATATTAAAATACAATTTGGGAGAGAGGAATTTTGCCTGGTTACTGGTTTAAGGCTTAAGGTCGAGAATTTGGCTAACTATAATGACGGTCAGTTGCCTATTCCTTTTAGGAGACAGGTGTTTTCGTCATCTTTAGATGGGGAACATATTACAGGCAATATGGTATTCAGAATCATTGAGGACGAGTTGTTTGATAGATTACACGACGACGATGCTGTTAGCCTTTGTTGTCTAGGCATCTTGCAGCTTGTTTTATTAGGTGTGGAGGGTAAACGTAGGATCCCTGACTGGATGTTAAGGTTAGCAAATGATAGAGTAGGTTGGGACAACTATCTTTAGGGTTGTATGTGTGGCCGACATTGTACTCCTAACTCAAGAAGGAGGCGATGACGTTATGTTTTTGGGTGGCCAATTCACTGGTAATTACTTAGATATCTAAGGTAATTGCTAGTCTTGTGTATAAATTAATAAATAAACGCATGAAAGTATGTGCATTGATATTGGTTATTAACTTGGTTGTTTAGGTGCGACGAGAGAATTATGTTAATTACATGGATTTTTTAAATAACCCCGATCATATTTACTTAGATTGTTATATGAAGGTTTATTTAGTTCCAGTTACCTTTTGGCAACAACTAGTTTCCAATTGTTGTATTCCTGACCATTGATGCGACTACCTCCAAGTGGTTGGATTTTCGAGAGTAAGTTTATTAATACAAGTTTAATACGGAAGTTATTTATATTTTAATCCAATAACATCTATTTATTTTGTTACTTTGTTTCGAATCAGCACATGAACTCGTGGATGGAGCTCTTAATTAGGAATAGGCCTAAAAATGCCCCGTGGACAGTGGCCTATACGAATACAATAAGTGTACATCCAAAAAATCAATGTTTTCTGATAGAGACGGACCAACACGCTATTGGAACATTGGATGGGTCAACGCGTTCGTTTCCAGCATGGAATGATGTTAATTGGGTACTTATATCGTTACTTATTCGTTTAAAAACTTTTAGTACAATTTATATATTATTAGTATTTAATAAGTTATTTAGTTTGACATAATTTATTTGTTATACCTTTGTAGGTGTTTATGCCCATACATGTTGGAGGAAATCATTGGGTCACGGGTGTAATAGACTTACCCAATTCTCATGTTTATGTGTTTGACTCCCTACCTAACGAGGGAAGAAAGAATTTGTTATGAAACCTAATTCAACGTTGGACACCCGTGGTTAATAACATTTTGCAAGGGCGTGGTTGTTTTAATGAAATTAGGGGACACTATTATTTTCAATTTTCATACAATCATAGTTTGGGTATAGATGTCCCTCAACAATCCAACTTCTCAGACTGTGGAGTCATCACATGTTGGTTAATCTCTTGTTTGTGTTCAGATAGAAAGCCGATAGTGACGGGTGATAGTCAAGAGTTTTAGGAGACAATTAGAAATAACATGTGTCAATGTTTTTATCTGTCTAGGTGTGAGAATACTAGAGAATATGGTTATGATTAGTTTTGTTTTTTGTATATAGTTTATGTTGAAATTGTAACATTTTGTGTGAAAAACAAAATTTTGTATATTTCTTTGATAAACCAATAATAAGCAGACATAGCATTAAAAACATTACAATCGATGATAATTGTTGTAATACAACTTGATTAAAAAACATAAATGGACATAATGTGAAAATAAACATTTAAAAGACTAAAATTGGGTGTCCTTGTCGAATACCTTAACAAAATAGATCCGACTTTGATAGACTTAAACATTACAAAGTATCAAAATAGATCCGACTTTGATAGACTTTGTGTGCATTAGCTTCGTTTTGAAAGACTTTGTAATGAATCATACCTCCCACTGTACTTGTAAGATCTTTTAATGTAACTGTCATGTCTCCCAACGAATTTAGCGTACAACTCTTGACAACGCCAACCACTAATTCAAGCTTCCTTTTTTTTTAAAATTTGTCCACATCGCCAAGACAACCAGATGCAATGACCCCTTGTTCATGAAGATGCACAATCGCGCTTAGCCATGGGCCTTTCGTAAAATGATCATCTTCAGACACATCTTCGTTTACTTTCTTGACATACTCTTGGGTTGTCAATATGTTTTCATGACCACCTGCCTGAACGTCTGCTTTTTTTCGCATCATCGCCTTCTGTAGAATACCCGCTGGCCCTGGTATTATCCTTGCTTCAACTTTGGGAAGACGAACATACAAATGTGGTATTTCTTCATATAAAGAATTAGTAGCATAATCAATAAAAAATTCCACATCCTCGTCGTTTGTAATATCCCTTTCAAATGCAGGGAGGTTAAACGATAAATTGAACAGGATATTAGGATCTAAATTGAATCTCTTCACAACGAATTCAAGTAACGTTGAGTATCCATATCATCGTACATAATGACGCGTTCCTCAAATGAATTAAAATGTAATACACATTTGAATTTCTTTGAATATGCGTCCATTGATATGTTTGATTTTTAAGATAATGTTGTATTATGAATGTATCGACAAGTTATATATAATGTAATGGCATCATCACTTAGTATTTGTAGCGATTTATGACATGATTTGATAATTCTGTTACAGATTTGACAATTCAATGACTGTATACAAACATTGATTGGACAAGTCCATGACATTTGTTTTATCACTGAATTATTTACGCGATTTAGTACTAGTTTCTTACTATTCACTGGCAGATTAGACAATTCAATGACAACATATAATCATTTACATGACAAGTCTCTGACAATGGTTTCATCATTTTTCTTTTTATAAACATATAAATACCCCTTCAAATGTAATAAATTTAAACACAAACGTTTTTAATAATAAATCTTAATGGCGTGTTTGGTTCCACATTCTTATGATCAAATCAAAGCTATGGTTGGAAAACAAATTCAGGAGGATCGAGGTCGTCAGTTAGCGATGGTGAACTTACCCCACGAATTTAATGACGCATCTACAGCTAAAGATGAATTGCGGAAAGCATACGAGGAATGCAGAGACATTCCACTGGAGCAACGTGCTTTGATTGAAAAATTTCTGAAAATAGAATCTGAATTAGACTACGAGATGAACAATGATCTGTTGTTGAAGGTGGCAATGTTGGAAAAACAAATCAGGGATAAAACTGGTTGGATACAACAAATTTAGTTAATTGTGTTGTTATATTATTTTATGTATTTGTTTAAACCCCCGTATTGTGTTTAAAATTCCGTATTGTGTTTACAATTTTGTATTGTGTTTAATTTATGTAATATGTATTTTTATTTCAATGAATGAGTTATGTCTTGTGTTTAAATTTGTAATCTTTAAGGAAACACTTACATTTTATTCGAGACAAAAAATTAATACATTAGAATATCCATAACAGTTAAAACAAATGAAGCATACAAATTCACTTCCAAATTACACACTGTTCCAAACCAAGTTTTTCCATGTCATTGTTAAGATCGTGAAGTAGTGAAGCTGAATTAAGTGTGTGTTATTCCGGATGCATATACATTTCCAGTGTTGCTTGAAGTACCTTTATCCTTCCAAGCAAGTGCTTGCAGTTTGAGCACCCTATATTGCTTGGTGATCCCCCATAATGGATTGGAGGTGTGGAGGGTGTTGGAGAAGAAATTGGAGTCAATGAAGTTCCTGGAGAAAAACTTGGTGTAGATGAACCTCCAGGAGAACTGATTAGCAGACCAACTCGTTCTTGCGATTTCCATAAGAAATTGAGGCATCCATAGTAATTTTATGCGCGTAGCTTGGAGTACATGAAGATGACTCGCGCAATTCTATGCATTAACAAGTAACAAATAGTATTGTATAATACACCAAAAAAAGGGAATAGTCACCTTGGATTTTGGACACGCATAGTATAGTTTGCCACGGGTTTTGGGTTGATACGATTCTCGTAGAACAACATCTCGCTCCACAACGACACGCAAAAGCTTCATATGGCACCATCAACACCATAATAATAGTTTGACGTGTTGGTGGTTGTGATGGAAGAGTGTGTGAGTCTGTTGTGTTGTGAGGATAATAAAGCTTTTTATAGTAACAAGAAGTTTTTGGCGTGGTGTTTTTGTTGAATATTATTGATTGGGAGTTTTTTATTATTGTATATTAAAAACATCCACATAAAACAATACAAACGTAACAACAATATTAAAATTGTAACACCACCCATTTTTACATAATAGCATCCGGAAGCTAAACTGGGGGAATTACTTCAAGGGTACAACATCCAAAACCAAAGAAAAAACGAAACAAAAAGAGTCGTATTATGAAATAAGTTATCATTCCTTTATTTCCCGTCAGAGTTTTACAAAAAGGAGTTTCCCAGAATCTACAATACAACATTTGAATGATACGGTTATTTCCATCATCCGTATCCTCGTCCACTAAATAAATATGACGATATCCGTGCCATTAAGTACCTGAGATAAAACAATGCTAAAAAGTCACACAAAGGTTGAGTGAAATCCATAGGTTTTAAGAAAATAATCTAATTTGAATGCAAATGCGATATTTGGGTTACGTTGATATACACCAGTATTGAAAACATATTTATTATTGCCATTAGCTCATGAATCCGATGCTTAGGTTATAATGATAAAATGCCCCTACGGGTACCTTTGCAAAATACCCGCGTGATTCTAATGATGTGTCAATTGGTACACGTAACAGGGTTACACCACTGGGAGTCCAGCCCAAATAGATCTATTCACATCATTCGCGCTTACTACGGAGAGTAATTAACGGTTCATGATTATGGGGACTTAAAGGCAAAGCAGTTACTTAGGCAATAGTAATGCAATAGCAATGTAGAAATATTGCATTCATGTTTATACATGTATCTCCCTCGCGATTATAAAAGATTAAAATTGCGAGTTTGGGAGTGGGGGGGGGGGGGTCGATGAACTCACCTGAACAGTTATAGGAAAATTGATAGCTAATGTTATAGGGAATGAACGTAACGGCTCAGAACGCAATCACAGACATCCAGGGTTAAATATGGCAAGTTTTAGTTTGATATGAATATATAATTTTTGGATATCGATGTTGGTTTTGATATAAAAATTATCATAACACCGTTCAGGCCATCATAGATAGAAGTCATTTAGTAAACGTTTGTGGAGCTAGGGCACTTTAAATCGTAAACCCAACAACTCAGACAGAACGTAAATACCAAGATGAAACTCTTAATATGAAGCTCCTATATTGTGGTATGTATGGATTCCCGGGACATGATTTTTGAAAGCACATCGATGAAGAATGAATATAAGGATTAGAACATAAGCAGTTTTAAGCATTTTATTCAATATCTGGAAATGTTAAGCACGAGGACTTAATTAAAAGTTTATGTCTGGTAATGTTTTGAGATGTGATTTTACACTTATTTTCAAAATGTTACATATATGACCCTGGGGATTGGAACACTGCAAGTAGAGACCCCTAGGGTTTGCATTATTAACGACTTTGGTTCCCTCACTATTATTGATTACCAATAAATCCTTGGTACTCTTAAAAAGTGACATAATAGACCCCTATAGTTATAACTTTGATAAAATGACACTTTTAGTCCTTTTAGTTATAAGTTTCTAAAATTTACGATATATACCCCTTGCATGGATTATAATTACAAAACATGTCCAAATTGCCATGCAAGCTTAATTTAACATTTCAATAGATATTTATAAGTTATAATAAACTAAAATATGAAGATTTAACATAACATAAGTTTAATTTAACGATTTGTAAGTACAAGGAAAAACCTGGGTCAAAATTAGGGTTTCAAAATGAAAACGCACGGGTTTTAAGGTCAAATTCTCTTATGACTTATCAAAGCACTTATTTTAACATTATAATAGCTTATTAGGATAGGTTATAACAAAAGTTTACAAGTTTAACTCATAGTTTAAGAAAAAACATGAAATTAGGGTTTCGGGTGTACGGTTTTGGATCAAAAAGCCATAACACTTAGGTTTTTGAGTTCAAAGCTTTATATTATGATTTTAGCAAGAACATATGAACATTATGACGTTACATGAGCAGAATATAAGCTTAGAGAACCTGGTTTGAGCTTATAGCTTGGAAACGGGTCAGAATCGGGACTTTCGGCTTCGTACGGCTAGAGTAACGACTCTCGGGCTTCGTTTCTTGGTTTCTTTTGCTTCCTTTCTGTACTTGAAGTTAAACAATTAGTATTAAATCACTTATGATCTATTAGAGGCAAGAGTATTGCTTCTATGAAGGGTTATAGAGGAGGAAGTGGGGGATGAAGAAAAATAAACAAGGATGGCTTCTATTTATAACTATTTGAAGTAGCAAGGAGTAAGCAAGGCTTAGGATCTGGTCTTGACACATAGAGGGTCTAGGGTATGGGATGTTAGAAGCAGAGGAAATTCATGGTGGAGGTCTATAAAATAGCTTTATAGGTGTTGGGTTGCTATGTTTGCCGCGGCTGAAATGGAGCAAAAGAAGGCCATGTGCTTTTGATTTTTGACCAAGGATAAGTCAAAGTAGGTGCATAAGCTGCTACTATGATTCTAGAATGTTCACATGGTTTATTTGGGACTTGTAACAATCTAGAGGGGTCAAAATGTCATAGAAAGTAAATCGGTTCTATTTGGGTTTGACGGGTTTCTTCAAATTTTTTAAACAAGTACATTGTGTTATAAATGATTAAGGAATGATGAAATAGGTTGTTAAGTCTGGGATTAAAGTAATTAGCAAAGATTAGCAATTCGTTTTGGGTTTAAAAACGGATTAGAGATTGATGAAATGGGGAGTACGGGTTATTAACTAGGGCTCATTAGGGTTTTCTATCTTGACATTTCTTGGCTTTTATTATTGCATACTCTTGATTAGGAATGATGGAATAACAAATCCTAGTGCTTATAATAAAGTATTATTAATGAAGTTTGGTCGTGGTTTAAGTTATAATTGTTTTGAAATTGAGAATACGGGTCCAAATGAACAATTAAGGCACATTTAGGATTCAAGGATATGTTTTAACGTACAATGAAGTAAAATTGATGAAGTAATGATGAAAATAATGTTTGAATAGGAATTGATATGTTTTGTAAAATAAAGTTATTACGACATAATTAAGGTTGGGTTGGAATTTAAAAATGGATAAAAATGCCAAAGAAAAAGGTCATATTTCTTTAAAAAAGCAAACTACTTGGTTTTAAGGGTTTAGGATTTCTCGTAAATAGGGTTTGAGTGTAAAAAAAGAATGTATGAAGCATATGAATAGAATATTTAGGGTTATACATTGTAATCATGAGTATATTACTTGCTTAAGTGGTGGTGAAGAAATCAAATGAAAACGAGGAAAAACAGTTAATTTATAGATCAGTGGCTTAATGACTTGACATTGAGCTTTTAGAGATTTTGTACTTGACTTGAAGAGATTTATATGTTACATGAAAATATCATATTACCTGTACATATGCTTTAAGGTAGCTTGTGCATTCACTTAGGGTTAACCCTTTTCCATGAGGTTAGAGTTACAGGGCATCCGATAAGGGTTTAAAGCCGTTTTGAATATGATCTGTTGCAAATGGTACCCTTAGAAGTGGAATAGCTATAATAATATTTATAATATTGACTTGATATGTAATATGTTTTTGCTTGACTATATGAAGTAAGGATTAGTCCAGTAACGTAGGGTTAGTCCCGAGTCCGTTAACTGAAGTTATGCAGGGTTATATGCAATAATGAATATGGCAAAGTAAATTAATGTAATAAAGCGAAAATTCACTGAAAACGGTGAGATCATATATAACTGATAGATGTAACATCATCTAACTTAATAGATGGATATTTACATTATGAAAATTGTGGTTGTTATAGTCTCCACCCCATACAGAAAGCACGTCCGAGATTTAATTAAACCTTGAAGTGATGATTGAAAATAGATGAGGATATTGCACCGAATTCCATCTTCGCGGTTCCCTATGTAAACTCTGGTCCTCTTTTAGGAGTTCCCTCGTACTTTGATAAAGGAATACGAATTCCTGAGTTGTTTGATTTCACGGTCCATAACTTCCACTGGTTCTTCTATAAAAGTTTGAGTTTATTGTCCGAGTTGAAAGTTCTTTATTGAATAAACGAGAGATTCGGCGTATACACACATTCTTGAGAATTGAAACATGAAAGTATGTGGACGACTACTAAGCTCTTTAGGAAGCTCTAGTTTGTACGCTACTGGGCCAATTTGTTCAAAGGATTTTGAAGGGTCCAATGTATCGTGGATAAGCTTGTCCTCGTTTTCCCGAATCAAAGATACCCTTGCGAGGTGATACTTTCAACATAACACGATCGCCAACTTGAAATTCTAAAGGCTTTCGCCTACATATGGCGGTAAACTTCTTTGCTATCTCTTGCATCTTTGCAAGTGTGACGAATTTGTACAATCATTCAGTGGTTTCTTGAAGATTTCCTTGGGCCTATAGAGTTGAGAACCTCCAACTCACCCACCACATGTGATCTACACTTTTGTCCATAAAGATGCATCGAACGGTGGCTGCGTGATACTGGCATGATAACTGTTTTGTATGAAAATCTACCATGGTAAATGATTATCCCATCCTTTTCCGAAATCTATGACAAAACAATCTCGTAGCTGTCTTCGAGTGTTTGGATGGTTCTTTCACTTGCCATCGTTTCAGGGTGATATGCTGTTCTCATGTCTAGTCAGTACCTAAAGCTTGCAATGATAGCCAAATCTGGATGTTAAATGACATTCACGATCCGGAAGTGATAGAGATTGGCCACGCCATGTCGAGTGACTAATTTCTTTTGATGTATAATCTCGTAAGAGTTTCCATACTAATCATCAGTCGCTCGAATGGGAATGAAATGCGCTGATTTGGTAAGACGATCGACAAGAGACCCATATGTCATCATGTCCAAGTTGAGGTTTTGGTACTTAGAGACGAAATCCATGTTATCCTTTCCCATTTCCAACATAGAATGTCCGGTTGTACCAATAAGCCGGATGGCCTTTTGACAGTCTGCTTTAAAAACTAAAACACTAGAACATGTCAGAACACTTGCTACATATTCTGCGACTGAATGCCTTCATGTTAGCCACCAATAGAGTTTCTTATAAGCATGGTACAACTTATCAGAACCCGGTGAATAGAATTATTTGATTTAATGAGACTCGTGCATGATTAAGTCCTTAAACCCCAAAAAGTGTAACCAGCTTCGTTTTTGATACAACGAGTTCCATCATGTACGAATTTCAAATGACTTGTCATTCCTCATATGTTCATCGTTTTTGACATTTTCTTCTTTGATGGCTTCATTTTGGCTTCGAGGATTTGAGATGGTAGTTTTATGGATCACTGTTAAGATTAATGCTCGAACACGAAGGGGCTTGAGTCGTTTCTTCTTTCGACTAAGGCATCTGCTACAACATTTGGCCTTTCCGGATATTACCAAATCTCACAATCAAAATCTGCGAGTAGTTCTAAACCATCGGCGTTGCTCTATTCAATTCTTTTGACTGAAGAATATTTGAAGAACTTTTGTGATCAGTGAAATGTACACTTTGTACCGGATAATAGTGTCCCCAAAATTTAAAGAGCGAATAATAACGCTCCTAATATCGAGATCATGAGTGGTATAGTTTTCTTCATGAGATTTGAGTTGTCGAGATGCATAAGCAATGACTTTTTCTCGTTGTATTAATACAACTCCTAATCCTTGAAGAGATGCATCACAGTAAACGATAAAATTATCGTTTCCTTCTGGTAACCGCAAAATTGGAGCTTCACAGAGTTTTTTGTTAAGGGTTGAAAGCCCTGATTTTGTTCTTCTGGGTTAATTTAGTCAAAGGCTTTGCAATCTTTGAAAAACCTTTGATAAATCTTCGATAATAGCCGGCGAGTCCTAAGAATTGACGTACTTCTGTGGGTGTAGTAGGAGATGTCCAATTCTTAACAGCTTCGATTGGGCAGGTCCAACATAAGTCCTTACTAATCGACTTGAGGTGGACCAAGAAATTGCACGATATGTATCCAGAAATCACATTTAGAGAACTTGGCATACAATTTCTCTTTTCGGAGTAATTCCAAGATAATCCTGAGATGACTTGCATGTTCTTCTTTACGAGAATAGATAAGAATATCAACAATGAACGGGGTGCAAAGTACACAATCACAAACTTATCCAGATAAGGTTTACAAACACGATTCATGAGATCCATGAAATAACACAGGTGCATTTGTTAAACCAAATGGCATGACTTGAAATTCATAGTGTCCGTATCTCGTTCTGAAAGCAGTCTTAGGAATATCTTCTTCCCTTACTCTCAGTTGATGATAACCCTGAACCTTAAGTCGATTTTTGAGTAAACCTTGAACCTTGACGTTGATCGAATAAGTCATCGGACCCTGGGCAAGTGGGTAACGATTCTTTATATAATTTATTCAATTCTCGGTAATCGATACACATCTAAAAGATCCGTCCTTCTTTTTTAACAAATAAGAACAGGACTCCCCAAGGCGATGTACTTGGTCAAATGAAACCTCGGTCGGTTAGTTCTTGAAGTTAATTAGATAACTCCTGCATTTCTAAAGGAGCCAATCTATAAGGTGTTCGGGCTATAGGTGCTGCTCCGGGGATTAAGTCGATTTGGAATTCTACTTGGCGAACGGGAAGGGATACCAGTAATCTTCAGGAAAGATCATCTGGGAATACTTTAACTACGGAATGTCTTACAGTCTCTTCTCATCTGCTTCTTTTCCAACTTGGATCAAAAACTTGACAACCTCGGATAATATAACTTTTCAGTTTTTTTAACAAGATATAGATTTATCGAGATTTTTTACTTCGATCGCCTCCGCATGAATTAGAGTTTCAACACGTTGATAGGCATGTGAACAACTTTCTCATGCACAGAGAATTTTTTGCATGAGTAATTTGGATAAACCAATCCATACCAGAAGACAACGTCAAAACTACCAAGCTTAAGTGGCATATATCGATTACAAAAGGTTGAATCAGCAAAGTTAGAGTGCAGCCTTTAATAATATGTTTGTGCTTACTAATTCCGTCAGCCATTTCGATATATAAAGGTAGCTATTGTAATAGAACGGAATTGATTAGCATAGAGCAAGCGATAAGGATATAAAACTTCTATCAGCTCCGAATCAAATAATACCCTGACTAAATGCTGAATTTAGGAGAACAAACCGTAACGACGTTTGGGGTCTTGTTGGGCATTCTTATCTCTCAGCATGTAAGCTCTTCCTGGGCATGAATGTTGGACTTTGCGGCACTGAATTGTTGTAGGTCCTTTCTCACCACAGGCATGAGACATATAACCGTCACGGTAGTTATTACTTCCAGTGGCTGCTCTTGTTTGGCAAGTTCTTACTCAAATGGCCCATCCTTGTTGCAAAATAAGTTCATTGTGCCATTACAAGATCCGTTGTGATGGAAAATTGCCTCAGCTTGCACAAAGGGAGATCTTCCGGCAATACCTAACCATTTCTGATGGGGGTAACAGCATAGGCTCTACCAGTTTAATTGCCTTCGGTTTTGTTGTTGACGATTGGTTGTATCGATTGTTGTGTTTGGTAGTTGTTGATGTTGCGGGACTGTTGTTTGAAACGTTCTTTTGTCATCAAACTATTCTCTTTGTTGTCCGCTTTGATACTTGCATTGGGAGCCATGCTTTAGTTACTTGAATCCCATTAGCCTTTGGCTATGTTAATGGCTTCCTCTAAAGTTTGAGGGTTTAGAGCATGGTAACATTTCCTTCAATCTTCGAGGTAACCTCCGGATAAAGCTTCCAAAGTTTATCATTGTTTGGCCCATGTTCTGGACATAGAACTGTTAATTCTTGGAATCTTCTAACATAAGGTTTAAATCAGTTCCCTTGTACAATCAGATGTAAAGTTCTTCTCCATCTTCCTGATCTCAGTCCGGGGACAATATTTGTCCGTTCAGAAGCCTTGTTTAACTCAGTCCAGTGGATTTGATTGGCTTGCTCGATTCCCATAGGTTGGCATATGCATTTCACCAGGACAAGCATCGTCATTAAAGTACCAGTAACAAATGTACTTTTGTTTCCTTCGCACATCTGCTAACGAGAGAATACTGAATCGGTTGATCAAACGAGCGAATAAGACCTATTGCTCCTACCGCACCATTAAAGTAGAAAGGTTGACAGCTAATGAACTCTTTGTAGTTCCCGTTTTTACTACGGGAGTTCCATAGGACGGGTGTTCTGTGGGATACTAGCACTTCCATTGTCGCAAGCTTGACCTTCTAGAGCCAGGTGACACTATCAGCTACTACAACTTCTAATGGCATCTGAGGCATAACTGGTGCTATCCGTAGTTGATGCTACTTGTTGGAGCATCTATCAACCAAAAGGTAACACGTCCTAAGAACGATATATCACAATATAGATTGCTTGTTCTTTTTTAAATATTAAAGAGAAATGCTTATTCTCTTGCAATGCTTAAAGAATAATGCTTAATAATGGTGATATCTAAAGGTTAATAGTATGATGATGAATTACGATGGCTGAATGATGAGATTGTAATAAAGCAGAAAAAAACAACAAGGTCGATACCGGGAAAGCCTTTATATTAGAACAACTTCTTTTTACTGTTCCACTAGTCCAAGATTTTTGACAGTGTTTTTTATTTATACCACACATCCCGTGGCTAGGTTAAGGCTAAAGACTGAAATTTAAACTAGAAACTAGAAACTAGATGATCACTGAATGCGGTTCTGGAGTTCGATGATAGAGTTCATGAGTTTTTCTATATCTTCTTGGTGACGAGTTTCCATATCATTTATGACTTCTGCCAATTCCGCGATTCTGTAGCGAGCTAAGGAGATCTTATGGTTGGATCCTATTTGCTTTCTCCGGAGTTTAGTGATCTGAGTATGAGCTTGCTGGAGTTCTGCTGCTAAGGCGTCAAAATCACGTTGGATGATTATTGTTCCTTTACCAAGTCCTTCGATGTCGTTTTCAATCTGTTCAAAACGTTCAGGAGGGATTTCTTCTAGATAACCTTGGATACCTTGAATTTGCTCTTCATGACGTTTGATAGCTGATTTCCGGGAAGTTTCACCAATCTCAAGAACTTGAGGTTGGGATGGGGTAGATGGAGATAACTGCATTGGTGAAAGAAGTCCTTCTGGGAGAAAGAATTCTTGAGTTTTAGGGGGTATGATAATTGGAGGACGATTGGTGACTTTTCACGTATAGAAAGCTTTAAGGCTGTTCATGTATAGGATCATCGGAAATAATGAGAGGGTCCGGATGAAGTTTAGCGGGACAATTCCAAATGTATTAGAAGCACGGAGCACGTTGCCCTTGAGAGGTCGGGAATATTATTTTATATAACCGGAGAAGCCGAGGGAACATAGTTCGGGAAATTGGAATAAATACATCCGACCAAATTAGAAATAGACGAACGGGGGAAGACCTCGTTCTGCTTAACAACCCAGCATTAAATAACATAAGTTATTTATCTAAGTAAGTAAAATAGTTATGTAACTTCCATAACAAGTCCGGGAGAATATAGCGGCACGGAGGACTTTCTTTGATGGAAAAAGAAAAATAGTTATAGTTAAGGTTTCAACCTTGTTCTCTATAACGTAGGCTCTTGATACCAAATCTGTAACACCCCCATTTTACATATAGCAAGTGGAAAGCTAAACGGGGTATTACTTCAAGTGTACAACGTCATTATCATAGAAAACAATCAAAAAGAGTCGTTTATGAAAATAAGTTATCATTCCTTATTTCTTCAGAGTTTTTACAAAAGAGAGGTTTCCAGAATCTAAAATACAACATTTGAATGATAACGGTTTTTCCATCTTCGTGTCCTCGTCACTCCGTGCCATTAGTTACCTGAGATAAAACATGCTAAAAAGTCAACACAAAGGTTGAGTGAATCCATAGGTTTAAGTAATATAATTTGAATGCAAATGCGATATTTGGGTTTACATGATATACACCCAGAATTGGAAAGCAGAATTTATTAAAGCCAATAGCGTCAGAAATCCGATGCCTTAGTTATAATGAAAAAACTTGCCCTACGGGTACCTTTGCCAAAATACCCGCGTGATTTCTAATGATGTGCAATTGGTTATACGTAACTGGGTACACCAACGGGGAGTCCAGCCCAAATAGATCTATTCACATCATTCGCGCTTACTACGGAGAGTAATTAACGGTTCATGATTATGGGGACTTAAAGGCAAAGTAGTTACTTAGGCAATAGTAAATTGAAATAGCATGTAGAAATAATTGCATTCATGTTTAATAAGCAAATGTAGCCTCCAGCGCGATTTAATAAAAAGATTAAAATGCGGAGGCTTTGAACTCACCCTGAACAAATTATAGGAAAATGATAGCTAATGTATAGGGAATGATAGTAACTGGACTTTCAGTAAAACGGCAATCAACAGACAACCTGGGTTAATATAAGGCAAGTACATAGTTTGATTGTATATATAAGTTTTTGATATCGATGTTGGTTTTTGATATAAAAATATCATAACACCCGTTCAGGCCATCATAGATCAGAAAGTCAATAGTAAACGTTATGTGGAGCTACTGAACTTTAAAAATCGTAAACCCAACAACTCAGACAAGACGTAATACCAAGATGAAACTTCATAATATGAAGCATCCTAGTATTTGGAATGATATGGATCCGGGGGGGGGGGGTGGGGGAAGGGGGGGTGGGGGGGAGTGGAGGGGGGGGGATGAAAGATTTTTGAAAGCACATCGATGATGAATGATAAAAAGATAAGAACATAAAGCTTTGAAGCATTTTTTATTCAATATCTGGAAATGTTAAGCCGAGGACGTTAATTAAAGTTATGTCTGGTAATGTTTTGAATATGATTTTACACTTTTTCAAAATGTTACATTTTAGACCCTGGGGTTTGGAAAACTGCAAGTAGACCCCTAGGGTTTGCATTTTTACGACTTTGGTCCCTCAACTTTTATTGATATACCAAGTAAACCTTGTACTTTAAAAAGTGACATAATAGACCCCTATAGTTATAACTTTGATAAAATGACACTTTTAGTCCTTTTAGTTATAAGTTTCTAAAATTTACGATATATACCCCTTGCATGGATTATAATTACAAAACATGTCCAAATTGCCATGCAAGCTTAATTTAACATTTCAATAGATATTTAAAGTATAAATTAACTAAAATAAGAAGGTTTAAACAAAACTAAGTTTTTAATTTAAAACGATTCGTTATGTTAAAAGGTAAACGGGTCAAATTAGGGTTTCAAAATGAAACACGCATGGTTTTAGAGGACACTTCGCTTGACTTATCAAAGCACTTATTTTAACATTATAATAGCTTATTAGGATAGGTTATAACAAAAGTTTACAAGTTTAACTCATAGTTTAAGAAAAAACATGAAATTAGGGTTTCGGGTGTACGGTTTTGGATCAAAAAGCCATAACACTTAGGTTTTTGAGTTCAAAGCTTTATATTATGATTTTAAGCAAGAACATATGAACTTTATGACGTTACATAAGCAGAATAATAAGCTTAGGAGAACCTGGTTTGAGCTAATAGCTTGGAAGAAAGGGCAGAATCGGGACTTTCGGCGTCGTACGGCTAGAGTGAAACGACTACCGTGCTTCGTTTCTTGGTTTCTATTGCTTCCTTTCGTACAGAGACTTATTAATGATAACTTATGATCTATTAGAGCCAAAGATAGCTTCTAATGACGGGTTATAGAGGAGAAGTGGGGATGAAGAAAAAGGAACATACAGGGCCTCTATTTATAAAACGCCATTTGAAGAGCAAGGAAGAAAGCAAGCCTTAGGATCTGGTCTTGACACATAGAGGGTCTAGGGTATGATGTGTAGAAGCTAGGAAATCAATGGTGGAGGTCTATAAAATAGCTTTGATGAGGTGTTGGGGTTGCTTGTTGGCCGGCGGCTGAAATGGAGCAAAAGAAGGCCATGATGCATTTGATTTTTGACCACAGGATAAGTCAAAGGTAGGTGCAATAAGCTCCTACTTGATGACAAGAAGAGGTTCACATTGGTTATTTGGACTTGGTAACAATTTAGAGGGGTCAAAATGGTCATAGAAGTAAACCGGGTCTATTTTGGGTTTGACGGGTTCTTCAAATGTTTTAACAAGGTACATTGTGTTAATAAATGCTTAAGAATGAAGAAATTGTTGTTAAGGCTGGATTAAAGTAAGTTAGCAAAGATTAGCAATTCGTTTGGTTAAAACGGATTAGAATTGAAGAAATGGAGTACGGTTCAACTAGGGTCATATTTAGGTTTTTCTGACTTTCTTGGCTTATATTTTGCATACTCTTGATTATGAATGATGGAATACAGATCCTAGGGCTTATATAAAGTATTATCAATGAAGTTTGGTCGTTGGTTTAAGTTATAATGGGTTGAAATTGAGAAAACGGGTCAAAGTTACAATTAGGGCATGATTAGGGTTTCTAGGATATGTTTTATGTGAAAGTGAAGTAAAATGATGAAGTAATGATGAAATAATGTTTGAATAGGATTGATATGTTTGTAAAATAAGTTATTACGACTTAATTAAGTGTTGGTTTGGATTTACAATGGATAAAAGCCAAGAAACAGGTCATAGTTTAGAAACTAGCTTGGTTTTAGGGTTTAGGATTTCGTATTAGGGTTTTGAGTGTAAAAAGATTAAGAAAGCCTTAGAATAGAAATATTCGGTTTATACATTGTAATATGATATATCTCTTGCTTTAAGTAGTGTGAGAAATTAACTCTGTGTTGCTTGAAGATCCCCCATAATAATTAGGAGGCGTGGAGGGTGTTGGAGAAAAAAATTAGAGTTGATGAAGTTCCTGGAGAAAAACTTAGAGTAGATGAAGCTCCTGGAGAACTGATTAGTATACGGACTCGTTTTTCTTTCCATAAAAAAAATTCAATTATTAACAACTAAGTATATAATTTCTATAATACAGAAAAAAAATGATTTTTCACCTTGGATTTTGGACATGCATAGTATAGTTTACCACGGGTTTTAGCTCGATACGATTCTCGTAGAACTACATCTCCAGCTCCACAAGTACACGCAAAAGCTTCATGTGGCACCATCATCACCATAATTGAGTGATGTATTAGTGGTTCTTGTGGTAAGGGTGTGTGTGTTTGATTTGTTGTTGTTTTTGGGGATACTACATGCTTTTATAGTAACGATATGGTTTTGGCAGGTCTTTTTTGTGAATAGTTATGGGTGAAAGTTTATTTTTTTATAAAAATCAAAATTACTAAATAAAAATACAATAAATATAGGAACAATATTAAAAGACAACCCGATTCACAAAATTAAATACTTATATTACAATAACATGACACGTTAAAGTTACATTATTGAAAAAATACAGAATTTAAAAATACATTACAAAATAGAAAGCTACAAAGCATTAAACAACGAAATACGCAAGTTATTAAACATTAAAAAGAATTAGTGATTCTTTGTATGGGCCAATGAAGAATGATCCACCATTACCTACGATTCCGAGAGTATGAAATTGTTGTGATGGACGGTCATAAACTTACAACGTGTGAACCATTTCTTGGCCGCTAAAAACTTCAACAATTGGATCATCGTCCATAGTAAATCCAAGTAATTTTGCAACATTTTAAGAGGGAATGACAAATAGCACTCTCCAGGATGTTACAACAACAGCTTCGACTTCTAACAACCATGCACATATATATCGATTCTCATAATGAATGAGGTTTCCTGAAATTACAAGAGAGTTTCCTAGGTTGGATATATAGAATGGAACCGGAAGTGAGTTCCTTAACTGAGTAGGTATGTCTAAAACATGAAATTGGTGGTTAATCAAATCAAAAGAAAGAAGCGTATAGAGTTCATAAGAAGAACCATCATCATTAAAAAAAAGGTTTAGAACAACCCCAGAAAATACAACTACTTGCAACTGGCTACTCCACATGATCATTTTATTCTTATACCGAGATGGGGCAAATGGTCATTCCCAAGAACAGTCCATGTATCCGAGTTCAAAGTATACATTAACACATGCAACGGCCCGTCTCCGTATAACCAACTAGAAATATTAAGTATTGTTGGGTCTAACGTGTCAGGACGGACACCAAACCCCAAACAATTTTTTCAAGTGCTGGCCTATTGGGCATCAAAGGGACTTCAATTCCATAAAATTTTCTTAAACATGGGTTCCAAAGAATCGCCCCTACATGACAACCAAATGAAAAACACCATACACCCTCAGAAGTGGTAATTGGTGTTAGATATGTTTGTGGAAAATTAGTATTTAGCAAACTTAAGGACATTTGTCCATCTGTAGAACACATAAAATGTTCGTTACCCACATTATACTTTAAAGCAAAACAGCACATTTCACATTGACGAGAACCGTATTCACGGCCGAAGATGTCACTGTCTATTGTATTCTTCCATGATTTTAACACCATACGAAACTTAAGTAAACTCTTAACAGGTATTTTTTTCATGATTTTGATTTGGATATCAAAGGGTATGTAGTCGGACATTGTAAACAAGTAAGAAAGAAAATATTAGAGAATTATGTTGTTGAAAATAGGAGTGTGTGAATTGAGTATCAACGTAGGGTACATATAGAGGAACAATAATGAAAGCAAAGGTGTTTATACACGTGTTTACATTTACTGAATATATCCAAATATTGATTTGACAAGGCCATGCCAACTATTAAAACAATCAAGTCAATAATAACATTATATATAAAAGTGAATAGAAACATTTTTAACATAATACTAAACATGCAAATACTTTAAATCTATTATTAAAAAAGACTTACACGGTTATAACATGATATGCATAAAATAATAACATGAACGACAAAACCTAAAATATTATTCCCATGCTTTGTTCATTAACAAGCATTAGTGATTCTTTGTATTGGCCAATGAAAAATGAACCATGGTTTGCTTCGACACCAACATTTTGAAAACTTTGAAAGCTTGGATTGAACACTTGTAGTGACTGATTCCATTGTTGAAAGATTGCAGCTTCAACTATTGGTTGCTTATCTTTACTGAATCCAATTAATTTGAGCTCATGCTCTGCTGGGTATGGAATGGTGAATAGTTGTCTGTACGATGAAACTTCACCATCATCAACTTCTAGCTCCCATGCATATATAATACGAAAGTTACCAAAATTAAAACTGCCAGATATTATAATAGAGTCTTCAAGCTGGGAAATAAAGTATGGAGGTAAAAATTCCCCGACTAGCATCTCTTATCATGTCTAAAGACAGATCTAAGCTCGGTGCTGATTCCCAACAATGGCTCTATGGAAGAACCAAAGATAGATCTAAGCTATCTACATCAAATGCAGAAACGAAAAAATAAAAAGAAGTTCAACGTAAACATTTGAAGAATCATAATGTACCTAATAGTTCAGTAGCAACTCAAATGTATTAAAAAAGTCTGTTCAATGTACATATTTTGTTCTTTTTTCTATCAATTGAATAATTAAGTACCGATCTTAATAAAACAAGTCAATGACAGTTGATAAATACCAATCCATGAAAATGTTTATTATCTCTTATAAATGTACGAGATTTGTCAGTCTTTTTGACTATTTAAGTCTATTGATAAAGACTGACCATACTATTTTCCCTATATCAACTATGCTATCATCTACATTAGACTTTTGTCTCTCTCACACACACTTCTTCTCTCTACTAACAAACTATATGGCTTATTTGGCAAATAAAGCACGTCAAACAATTGTTTCAAAACTACAAAGGGAGATTCAAGCTGAGGAAACACTTGCACATCAGTTGTTGTGCAACTTAACTCGTTATTTAGAGGAAATGCGTATCCGTGAGGTACAAATAACAATTTAAAATTATGCCTACAACGAGCCTTAATAGCTACGGATTGCATGCTCTACTAATGACACTTGAAACGGATATCCGTACAACAAACAACATAATGATGTTGCTGAAGACCACAAGGCCAACCATGTGTGTTGTTGTTTTTTTTTCAATTGTGTTAAATAAAGCCAATCTACTAGATTCTATGTGCTTTATTTACTATGTATTCATTTTTTCAATGGAAAATTTGAATAAAGGGATTGTTATTCATTCTGCATTAAATAAAACTACTTAATGACAATGTTATTTATCAATGAACATTTTACAATATTCATGACATGATTTGACAACACACATGTTTTTTTACTGCAACAGATAAGACAACTCACTGACAATGTTGCCTATCACTTAAAATTATACGCGATTTAGGGCATGATTTGACAACACACATGTTTTTTACTGCAACAGATTAGACAACTCAATGACAATGTTGTCTATCACTTAATATTACGCGCGATTTAGGAAAATATCTGACAATTCGTCAGATTTTTTTTAATTCAATAACTATTAAGTACAAATGTAGTCAAATCTTTGCTTATATATACACACATAAATTAAGGACTCTTACTCGCAACCAAATTTATCATTCAAACAACTTATTAATTGTATCTTCTCATTTTCTACCATGGCTAGTAACCCAGAACAAGTTAGGTTAATTGTCCTTACGAAACTACAAGAAACACTTGATGAAGAAGCTATTTTGGAGGAATACATTTTAGCCTTGATGCATCGCTTTGCTGATAGGTTTACAGATCATAGGGTAGAAATTAACAATCTGATGGTATTGCACGATCACCCACTTATCGACTATGGTAAATACACCTTAGGATGCATGATAGGGGCGGACATGAAAAAATGTGTACACTTGAAAAGCGTCAGTGATGAGATGCCAAGGAGCATGAAAGAAAAGCGACAACTGATGACAAACTACAGAGACATGTAAAAGCATTATTGCTTAACACCAGTTTGCTAACCATGTATGTTGTTGTTTTTATGTTTTCATCCATATCGTCTAAATAAGGTTGGCTATGTGCACTACTAGAAATTTAGTGGTTCTTATGTTGTAATGCTTTTAATGACTACCGTTAATTTTAAGCTTTCAATTACAACTTTTATATTTACTAAAATATAGCTATACAATTGTACCGAACAAAATAAAAAATAAAATGCCCAAATGACACATTTTGCAGCATCATATCTTATGCATATTAAAACTATTTTTGATAAATTTTAATTCACTATGTAGAGCTCATCAGAGACTACACAAATTAGCAAATAAAGAATTTTTAAAACTACATATCGGTATGCAAATACTTGCGCAAAGATAGCCGGGATCAACATTTTCCAAAACCATATGTAACAAAACCCTAAAATATGTAACAAAACCCTAAAATAAGAGGAAAAAAATTATTTTAAATCGCTATGAGAAGGGCGCGATCATCCCACAAGAAAAAAAAAACAACGAATCACGTTGTGACATGTGTACTTCGACATAATCGGTACATATGGGGCGCGATTTAAAAGGTCATTTACGAAAAGAAAAAAAAAGGTGCATGGTTACTGCAGGACATCACGTTTTACGATGGGCTATATACGTAATTTTCGCTTAGTTGAAACATTCTATCTAAAAACATGTGACAGACAAGGAGACAGCAAAACTCAAATCGTACCATGATATTTGTACTATAAAGAAAACCAGTTGATGCATCCACCTTATTTTATTTTTCAATTTCTTACACAGGATGTAATGATTTATCCATACACCCTCATTTTCGCGTCATATTTACGTGTAACAACTCACCCATAAACGTTTAACTATATTCTCACTAAACACACATAACACTCTCGCACAAAACACTCCCCCACCAATGGTTTGCACCACCAAACATAAATCCTAACCAAAATGTTAACCCAACACGTATCCCCTAAGGATGTAATTAGATAGTCACACCGAATGTAAATCCTAAATAGTTTGTTTCGCAGTCAAAACCAAACCAATGACCACCTTTGTGAATAGCTTTATCTCAGATACCAATTTAAATACACCAAGTACAATCTGATTCTGTCGCTCATTAACACAAGTAATCCATCAAATTAGCAAAGTTTCATACATGAAAAATCATAATTCAAAAACAAAATAAAAAAACCCTCTATCAATGTCAATTTACTGACCACCAATAAAGAAGCAAACTTTATGCAAAGGTCTAACGACAATTACCAGTGAAGTGAACACTAAAGAGTCACCAATCTGTCCAAAAATGGAAGTAATTGTAGTAAAACCCGACTTCTTGTGATCTATATGCATCAGATTCTGTCAACCTTGCATCACAACAAATAATAGAAAAAAAGAAGCATATCATTATACCAAAAACAAGAAGTGTTCAGTCACGGGTCAAAACTCATGGAAATTTGTACGAGTTGACCCAAAACTTTTTATATTGCCCTAGTTTATGTTTTATGCATATATGTGTGTTATATATGCTTTAAAAATACACACTGGGCAACCTTTGGCCCGTTTCCTACTTGACTAATTTTTATCTGGTCATTTGACCTTTTGCTATTAGTCTAGACTTTTACCCAGCCCACTAGAGAGAAAACATATCCCAAATCAACCAGTTCTTAAAAAAATGGATTAAAAAAAAACATGTAAAGATAAAATCAATCGAGTAACAAATCATACCTATGAGACGATGACAACTATGTCAATTCAATAGCAAGGGGAACAACAGAAAGACTTGAGGCATTGGTATCTGATAAGAACAGAATAATAAATAAGGATTAACAGTGATGTCAATGTGAAGATGCATAACAACGAGACTAATAAACTAAATAACCAGCTAAATTATATACCTTCAGGTTCCATTCGCAGCCAATCTTGCCCACAAATCAAAGCTTGACGGATATCCGGATCAACCGATCTCAAATGATTATCAAGCACTCTACCACCAGTGCTGAAAGCCAGCTCAGCTGTAAGAGTCGACACAGGTATACCCAATATATCACGCGCCATCATAGACAAGATCGGGTACCTTGGTGTGTGAACTTTCCACCAATTTAAAATACTAAAATCATCATGGTTTCTTGGAAAAACAGGCTCCTCTAAATACTTATCAAGATCTGAAGCCCCACTTTGATGGTTCGAAGTCTCATGTAAAAACTTATCAAAACCCCTTAACCGGTCCCTAGTGACATTACCGGTACCATGTGAACCACCGGCAGCCTGACCGGATTCGTCATTGATTGAACCCGGGTCAATAGAATATTCGTTGAAAAGCTCCCTAATACCCTCGGAAACTTCCCGTATACGATCAGAAGCTTCGTTATCATATATCTGTTTATAGTAATACTCCACCAACTTCATCTTAAATCTCGGATCCAAAATAGCTGCAATAGCTAAACCTAACCCACATTTATTCCAATACTTGTCGAATTTAATTTTCATTTTCGCTGCAAGCGTACTAACAAATTCATCCGGGCTTTTACAGTAATCAACCAATTGGATATGAACGTCACATATTTCCGGGAAATATATGTTAGCGGTAGGATATTTGCTTTGTGAGAAGGCGTTTGTGACCTCAACAAGTAGCTTCATAAATGATGTAATGGTACTCACCGATACCCATTCTTCATCAGATAAAGATACTGAGAATGTGGGATCATTTTCTTGAAGTAAATAAAAAGCACTTCGATATTCTAAAGCTGCTTCAAGCATAAGATACATTGAATTCCACCTCATCGGATTATCAAGAAATAATCGTTTCTCAGTATTAACCCCGACCTGCTGAGCAAACTCATCGAATTTTCCGTGTGCCGGTAATGAACTTTTTACAAACCGTATACTCTCACGAATCTTCTCCGTCACGGGTTTAAGAGATTCCATAGCATCTTGAAGAAGTGACTTCACGAGATGTGAAGCACATCTCATATCAAATAATTCACCCTTTTTCAAAAGAGGTCGGTTTTGTGAGAGCCAATCTTTAGTCCTCAAAGCTATATCGTCATAACTGAAGCAATCATCAAGTGTCATTGAAAACAATTTACGATCAACATCCCAATCCATTAAACACTTTATGACTAGATCTGATAAAGCGTCTTCTGTTTGCGATGAATCTAAAGTCAAGAAATTTAGAATCTTTTTCTGCAACTTCCAGTTATCGTCGATGTAGTTTGCTGTTAAAGATATGTACTCAACGTTATCCGGTGAAGACCACATACCGATAGCAAGAGTGATTCTGCTATTTAAATTGTGTATGATATCAAACACTTTTTGTCTTTCTTTTGCGTAAATAGTCAAACAGTCAGCCTCGATAACACTACTGGTCACAACTTCAAACATTGGTTGAAGATTCTTGAGAAATATTTTAAACCCGACATGCTCCACCATAGCCGGTGGATAATCATGTATCATGATCATACGAGCTAAGTCAAGACGACTTCTTTCTTGGTCAAACTTAACACTTCCGAAGTTAATCGCTTCTTCCATCTTTAACTCTTGGTCAAACTTGTAAGAAATCGGCATGATGGGTTGATTGGGTTCTTCTTTTACGTGCACTTCATCGTATCCGACATTTGCAATACTAACAGTGTCGTCTTTTTTTTTTTTTTTTGCTGCGAGTATTTGTGAAACATCGAAACTGGACCTTTTTAAACATCTCATTAAATGATTTCTTAAATGAGTAGTTCCACTGTTGCTGGATCCGCTAAGTTTCTTTTGACAATGCGTGCAGACAGCATAACATGCATCGGCTTTTCTGACCCTTTCAAAATGGTTCCACACGACAGATGTCAACCTCTTCGGTTTCTTAGTCGGGGTTTCAGCTACTAATTCCATCACATAAACTTAATGGAAACCTATTTGATAGATAGATAGATTAGAAACTGAAACTAAACCATCAATTTACATAAGTACATAATAGTTTTCTTATAATAGCTCATTACATGCTTCTCGTAGGCCGAGCATTTAGAGCCTATATAATAAGATAACAAGAATCATAATCACAAACACTCTAAACAAACAATTGTGACTTTAAACCGCATTGATAAGATTAAACACACATCCTTTTAAAATTCAACGTCGAAACTAGAACGAGTAAAACGCAACATTTTTACAATACAACAAGTACTCTAGTCAACTTCCAAGAAAATATACTCCCAAAAAATTAATTTCAATTTTTTTTTACAGCTAAACCGTTACTTAAAAAATTGATGTGAAACACCTGATTCTAAACCAACATACATCATTTTCATATTCGGCGTCAGAACTAGCACGACTAAAAAGCAACATTTTTACCGTATACCGAAACACAGCTCCAAAACCAGCTAAATATCTACAAACTGATTGTTTTGAAACTTTAATTTCATTTTTCTACAGAATTATCCTAATTATGAATCAAAATCCCTAAATTAACGAAAGTACATAACCTAACGGTAAAAAAACATCAGTAACATAAATAAGGTGAGAATATAAAGGGGTGAAATACTAGAGATGATAAAAGTAAAGGGGAAATTACGAACCTTATTAGAGCGGGTTTGAAATTGAATTTGGATGATCCGGTTAGGATTAGGGTTGGGGGAAAAAGAAAGAGGATCTGGATATGATTCGTAACCCGATTCGGGTTTTGGGTTTTGTTAGGTGGGTCCGAATGTTTGGGAATGGGTTTGCGGTTGTGATTTCATGGGTATTGGATAGTGGATATGGATACTGTTTTTGCCTAACTCTTTTTTATTTCTTTCTTTTTTATTTTATTTTTGTTGGAGAAATTTTGTTTAATGGAAGAGAAATGTAAGAAACAAGAAAAAGAAGATATAAGAAAGAAGAAAAAGCTAAGGATGTTGTTAGAACATCACTTATGGAAGTTTTTTTTAAAGCTTTTAAGGCAATTTACGTTTTATTTTATTTGTTGTATGCATTTCAAAAATGTATTGTATTTTTTATTAGAGTTAACTACATTTTTTGTCTTTATGGTTTACCGGGTGTAACACTTTTGGTCCAAAACGATTTTTTGTAACGGATCTAGTCCATTCTTTTCGACCCGTAACACTTTTGGTCCAATCGTGTGTTTTTTTTGGACCAAAAGTGTTACACTCGGTAAACCATAAGGACCAAAAATGTTACACCCGGTAAAAATGTTACACACGGGTGGACCAAAAGTGTTACACGTGGTAAACCATAAGGACCAAAAATGTAGTTAACTCTTTTTATTATTTTCTTTTGTATGTTTTGATAATTATGTGATCATGTTTTATTTTATTTTTTAACTTCGTCTTAATTACGTATACATATATTTTACATATAACGAGGCATGCAGACCCGTGCGTTGTACACGGCTTGTGTCAAATTTTTTTCGCATGAAGTGCGTATAATGGTCGCTTGCATAGTGATTTTGTCAAATGTTGATGCCCGTTAGCTTGGTGGTACACGTTCATGGCATAAGCTGCGTGGGCGTGAACTGGTCGACACCTCACTAAACTGGTCGACAATGTAAACATCATTTGGTCCATCGCATTCTACTTTTTAAGCCTGTCATATGCATCTAT
>BQNB010085438.1:0-22821 GCA_026074375.1 Tanacetum coccineum | reverse complement strand
CGTGTTACGTTGTCTTGAAATAAAATAATTTGTGCTTAGATAAGTTATATCGGAACTTACAGTAATATGTACCAAAATAAAGGGTCGTCTTAAGGTTTTGAGAGGCCTAAAAGTATTTTTTTCTATAGGGGTCATTAAAAGTTTACATTATTATTATATATTTAAGTTGACAATTATCGTTTACTTTTGGAGCTACATAATATTTAAGGCCTAAAACGGTTGCTTTACTCGATTTATGGGCGAGACTATATATTATACCAAAATCTGTTTTCGAAATCGCAATAATCAGATAATCAGTTTGTAAACGCCACATTGCAACCCATTAGTACCTTTTTTGAATCTTTTTTTGTGTTTCCTAAACTTTTTAAAAAAAGTGTTCTTAGTTTTTTTCACCTTATTTTTGTATCTTTCTGTGACCCTTTTAACAAAATGCTACAAACATTAAATCTTGATCACTATATTAGAATACTATTTGTGGGTTTATGATTAAACTGTTTTTGTTACTTGGTTTAAAATTTTAAACTCTTAAGAACTATACAGAGCTAGTATAGGAAATATGGATAAGCAGTTTGCAGTGAAAGTTGAAGAAGGAAGAAAAGGTGTTAATGGCGAGCCTTCTATCGGTCCTGTCTATCGTAATCCTCTTGCTAAAGACGGGTTCCCACCTCTTGATTTTGGCTTGAAAACTACATGGGATGTGTTTAGGTAAACCATACTTTTGTACTTTTGTTGTTTACATGTTATATATAGTTAAATGCAATACTAACATAAGTTTTATTTAAATGATAGAACTTCGGTCGAGAAGTATCCTGATAACAGGATGCTAGGGTGGCGTGAGCTTGTTAACGGCGAAGTATGTATTTTACATTTTTACTGCAGCTTATATGCATGTTCATATGTGCAGTGGCCACATGACAGCATCGTGTAAGCCGGTTGCAGATATGAACATGCGTATAAGTTGAACGTTATATTATGTTTGTGTGTTATGTGGGCGCCACGATCTAAATCTGTTTCATATGTGTTTTTTTTTTTTATTTCAGTGGGGCCCGTATATATGGAAAACTTACAAGACTGTATACGGGGAAGTTTTGGCTACTGCTTCGGCGATAAGGGCTTCTGGAATTGAACCTGTAAGGATATGCTAACTTGCTGATACAACTTGCAAAGTTATTATTATGTCATAGTGTAAAGTATTTATATAGTTTTACTTTTTAACTTTTGGTGATTTGTAATAGGGATGTAAAGTGGGAATCTATGGATCAAACTGTCCTCAGTGGATTGTGGCGATGGAGGTAACTTATAGGATACAAGATATATGCATCTTCATATGTGCGGGTTATATTAGTACCCGTTTTGACCAATATATGTGTACCGGCATGACCCATAAACATGGACCTGCATATAAGTTGAATCCTGATTTTCATCTTCTGCTACTTTTTTTCGTTAGTTTATTCTATAAAATTGAATTCCGATTTAACTTTTTTGCATATGTATAGGCTTGCAATGCCCAGAGTTACATTTCTGTGCCTCTATATGATACCCTCGGTAACCACTTCTATGTGTTGTTGTATTTTGTTAATTATCTTAATGTACTCGGTTTGATCAGAATATTTAATGAAGTTAGAATCTGTTATTTGAGCAGGACCGGGAGCAGTCAACTTTATATTGGACCATGCTGAAGTGGATGTTGTTTTTGTCCAAGATAAAAAAGTTAAAGAAGTGAGGACCAAAAATTTACCATGTTTTGTACCCAAATTAGCATATCAAGTATCGACCATAAAGTTTCGGACTTTTTTATTTATTTTATGTAATAGTTCTTTGATTGTGCAGCTATTGAATCCAGAGTGTGCTCATACTCAACGGTTAAAACGTAAGGATCAGTTTTAAACAGTTGCAGATAACTAACAGATTACTGTTTTAATTTTTGTATTGTGTGTGATTGTAGTGATTGTTTGCTTCACTTCAATGAAAGAGGAGGAAAAGCAAAAGGCAGAATCCATGGGGATCAAAACGTATTCGTGGAGCGACTTCCTTCATATGGTTAGTTGTTTTGACCCATTTACTCATGGGTCGGATGGAAAACTTTAGATATAGGGGGAAGTGGTCAAATGGGCGTCTTTTCTTAAGGCTAACGACCTCCTAAGCTTTTCCAAAAAATGGGTACAGTGTTTGCTGATCAAACTTGAGCCTCGCCGATTTAGCCCTTAATAAAAATGTTCCATTTCTAACCGAACTTATTTGGCCCGTTAGGATTTAGTTTTTTTTTTCCTTTTCTTTTAGTGTTTTAATCTTTGTTATTCTATCGAGTAGGGGAGTAAAAATCCATCAGAGCTGCAGACACCTAAAGAATCTGATATATGTACGATTATGTACACTAGTGGCACCAGTGGAGATCCAAAAGGTGTTATACTGACTCATGCAAATGCCACCACAAACATACGAGGTGTCGATCTTTTCATGGAGCAATTCGAGGACAAGGTATACATGCATATACTCCAAAAGAAATTTGTGACAAAAAAAATAATATCATTATCTTAACTTTTATTCTTGATATGCTCGTAGATGACAACGGATGATGTATATATATCATTTTTGCCTCTCGCCCACATTCTTGACCGTATGATTGAAGAATATTTTTTCCGTAATGGTGCTTCCGTTGGCTTCTATCACGGGGTACATTGAAACTCACTATATTTTAGTATCATGAACAGAAATAAGAATGATCAACTAGCTTAATAAATGATTATTTTTCGAAGGATGTCAATGCCTTAAAGGATGACATGATGGAGCTAAAGCCAACCTTTTTGGCTGGAGTACCTCGAGTTTTGGAAAGAATTCACGAAGGTGACACTTTCATGGATACTAGACTTTGTGACGGTCTTTATCCAAATGTTTAACCTCTTATTTATTTTCTCGTTTCTTTTTTGTATTTTGTCGTTTAGGTGTGCTTAAAGGACTGCAAGAAGTTAATCCAAGGAGGAGGAAAATATTTCAAATCCTATACAATTAGTAATTGATCACTTCTCTTTGCTTGAACAAAAGTTATTTTATAAGTGAGAATAAGGAATATAACATAATACGAGTGATGACGGTAAAATGCAGCAAACTTAAATGGATGAAAGCAGGCTACAAGCAAAAATACGCATCACCACTTGCAGATTTGCTGGCTTTCAGAAAGGTTGGTCTAGCCATTGAATACATTTTATCCGGGCCTATTGCAATTAAATGTAACCAACTTTAGGATGCTTTCGGTTTTGGGTAACCAAAAACTTTATGTGGTTTTATACATCAGGTCAAGAACAGGCTGGGTGGTCGTATTCGTCTAATAGTATCCGGAGGAGCTCCGTTAAGCAGTGAGATTGAAGAGTTCTTGAGGGTTACATCATGTGCTTTTGTGTTACAAGGATATGGTAAAAGTTCTAAGAACAAACATAAACTAACTTTACTTTACAGTTGAGTCGATTCCGGTTCTGCTTTATTTCTACTGGGTCCAGCATGTTAAATAGGAAAGATGGGTTAAATGGGTCAAAAGTCGCCAAAAGTGTGTTCTTAATGCATAAAATCTCACACGTTAATATTCAAAATCGTTTTATATTACATTCGAAAAGATATTAAAAAATCATATTTGACACTTTAAATTCATATAAAGAAAATTTAATTGGAAAAAGTATTTTGGGTCAATCGGATCCAACCCGTACAAAATGTACACATTTTAACCCATTACCCAACCTACCCAATTCGACCCTTTGGTTTCCTAACTTGTTATTATCGCTACAGGGATGACAGAAACATGCGGCTTGGCTACTCTCGGATATCCAGATGAAATGTGCATGCTCGGAGCTGTTGGTTCAGCTTTCGTATACACTGATTTACGTCTAGAGGAAGTTCCAGATATGGGTTATGATCCGTTGGCTGATCCTCCACGCGGTGAAATATGTCTTCGGGGGAAAACGTCTTTTGTTGGCTACTACAAGAATCCAGAACTCACCAATGAAGTCATGAAAGATGGGTGGTTTCATACAGGTTAAAAAAAATCTTACATGGAGTGAAAAATTTAGAGAAAATTACTGATCGGACTATTTTGAATTCGACCAACTACAATGTATCCTTTTAAAAAAAATTAATTTGATGTTTTGTGCAGGTGACATAGGAGAAATGCATCCAAACGGGGTTTTAAAAATTATCGACAGAAAGAAACATCTGATAAAACTATCTCAAGGGGAGTATATCGCGCTTGAATATCTAGAAAAAGTTTATAGCATCACTCCTATCCTTGAAGACGTAATTACCATTCTTTGACAATTTTTCGGCTTCACTTCTACTTGTTTTTCCGTCTAAAACTCAGAAACTTAAATGTTTATGTGATTAGATTTGGGTGTACGGGGATAGCTTCAAGTCATCGTTGGTAGCAGTAGTTGTACCAAATAAAGAGCACGCCGAAAAATGGGCACATCAAAACCATCATAAAGTATCTTACTCTGAGTTGTGTAATCTTACACAGCTCAAAGATTATATTCTCTCTGAGCTTAAATCTACTGCAGAGCGAAACAAGGTATTTATAGTTCTGCGTTTGTATTCAGATCTAAGACACTTTTTATTTGATTTTTTAGTAACGTTGCTATACATATGTTATTGTAGCTAAGAGGCTTTGAGCATATAAAGGATATAATTGTGGAGCCGAAAACATTTGAAGAGCAAGCCGATTTGTTGACAGCGACTTTGAAGAAGCGAAGAGATAGAATGCTTAAACTTTACAAGGAAGGAATCGACAGTCTTTACAAGAACTTGACAGTGAACAAACGTTGAAATTTATTTATTGTCTGCATAATAATTTCTAAGTTCGTGTAACTTAATTTCGTTTGTTTTAATAATGTATCATGTTTATCGAAGTAAATAAAGTGTAGTTCTAAAGGAAGTTGTCTCGAGACTAATTCAGATTTCAATACCTAAAACAAAAGAAACAGGAAAAGAGTGTCGACTAAATGTTTTACTTTCTGTACCTCAGTCGAACAAGTCAAAAGTAGCGCAAAGCATATTGCCAGCAATGTTTTACGTTGCACGAGTCACGTGGGGGTATTTACTGAAGTACTGAAAGCGTCATTTTGAAAGGAAATTACCCAGCATTCTACACATAAAACAAAACTATATATAGAAACAGTTGCAACTGAATGTGCCAATTTTAGCAAGAACTGAACAAGTCAAAAGTGGCGGAATGCGTAGTTTTAATACATCACTATATTTGATCATTAGATTGTTTTTGGAAGTATTATAATCTCAAATCACATCGTTACATTAGTTTGCAGAAGATGAAAGATTGTTTCAGATGAAACCGACTCAACCTTTTTTACTAGCCCTCTCTGCTACTTATAATAGCGACATTTTCTTTTTGAGCTTCATAAAGAACCAAACAAGTTCCGAGAGAACAAACAAAAAGCATTAAAGTAATTTAAGATCATCCGAATCCAACGAAAGAAAATTGACTGTTACTAAACGACGATACATGGTAACTTCATTCAAAACAGTTGTCTCTACCACTCTCTTTTGATACTCTTCAATAGAAATTATAGATAAAAATGAAACCGCCTTTCTAAAAAAAAAGATAAAAATGAACCTAAGTGAGTGGGCTAAGAGCGGTTTTCTTGTATCTTCTGCTTTTGCTTTCCTCCTTGTCTTTTTCTCGTTTCTTGTATAGCTTCTCCAGAACACGTTTCGCTTCACATTGGGGAAAGTTTTCAAGATCATAATAGTGTGGTGCGATATCAACAATCCTGAAAACCAAAACACCAAGAAAATAAATTTAGTCATCGACAGAATGGAAGTGACGGGTCAGATGATTATCACTTTCAACTGATTAATATGCATATGGGTTGATCAGTCCCCTAATATTAACTTAGAAACTCGACTAAAATGGCAACACGCCAAACATATCAAGAGTCACCGACAATGTTTTCAACTGTTGAAATACTTATAATCCGTTCCTATAATATAACTTCAGTTATTACTTTGGAAAAACAACTTATAACCAAACAAAACTGAAGTGTGGTCGTGTGGACATGAGAGTGTTGATAAAGTCATAAAGCCCAAAGTGACGCAACCCATTTGGACCAGTTTAGAGTTAGGAAAGTGGCTTGAAAACTACATAGGATGTGTTTAGGTAAACCATACTTTTTGTACTTTTGTTGTTTACATGTTATATATAAATGCAATACTAACATAAGTTTTATTTAAATGATAGAACTTCGGTCGAGAAGTATCCTGATAACAGGATGCTAGGGTGGCGTGAGCTTGTTAACGGCGAAGTATGTATTTTACATTTTTACTGCAGCTTATATGCATGTTCATATGTGCAGTGGCCACATGACAGCATCGTGTAAGCCGGTTGCAGATATGAACATGCGTATAAGTTGAACGTTATATTATGTTTGTGTGTTATGTGGGCGCCACGATCTAAATCTGTTTCATATGTGTTTTTTTTTTTTATTTCAGTGGGGCCCGTATATATGGAAAACTTACAAGACTGTATACGGGGAAGTTTTGGCTACTGCTTCGGCGATAAGGGCTTCTGGAATTGAACCTGTAAGGATATGCTAACTTGCTGATACAACTTGCAAAGTTATTATTATGTCATAGTGTAAAGTATTTATATAGTTTTACTTTTTAACTTTTGGTGATTTGTAATAGGGATGTAAAGTGGGAATCTATGGATCAAACTGTCCTCAGTGGATTGTGGCGATGGAGGTAACTTATAGGATACAAGATATATGCATCTTCATATGTGCGGGTTATATTAGTACCCGTTTTGACCAATATATGTGTACCGGCATGACCCATAAACATGGACCTGCATATAAGTTGAATCCTGATTTTCATCTTCTGCTACTTTTTTTCGTTAGTTTATTCTATAAAATTGAATTCCGATTTAACTTTTTTGCATATGTATAGGCTTGCAATGCCCAGAGTTACATTTCTGTGCCTCTATATGATACCCTCGGTAACCACTTCTATGTGTTGTTGTATTTTGTTAATTATCTTAATGTACTCGGTTTGATCAGAATATTTAATGAAGTTAGAATCTGTTATTTGAGCAGGACCGGGAGCAGTCAACTTTATATTGGACCATGCTGAAGTGGATGTTGTTTTTGTCCAAGATAAAAAAGTTAAAGAAGTGAGGACCAAAAATTTACCATGTTTTGTACCCAAATTAGCATATCAAGTATCGACCATAAAGTTTCGGACTTTTTTATTTATTTTATGTAATAGTTCTTTGATTGTGCAGCTATTGAATCCAGAGTGTGCTCATACTCAACGGTTAAAATGTAAGCATCAGTTTTAAACAGCTGCAGATAACTACTACGTAACAGATTACTGTTTTAATTTTTGTATTGTGTGTGATTGTAGTGATTGTTTGCTTCACTTCAATGAAAGAGGAGGAAAAGAAAAAGGCAGAATCCATGGGGATCAAAACGTATTCGTGGAGCGACTTCCTTCATATGGTTAGTTGTTTTGACCCATTTACTCATGGGTCGGATGGAAAATTTTAGATATAGGGGGAAGTGGTCAAATGGGCGTCTTTTCTTAAGGCTAACGACCTCCCAAGCTTTTCCAAAAAATGGGTACAGTGTTTGCCGATCAAACTTGAGCCTCGCCGATTTAGCTCTTAATAAAAATGTTCCATTTCTAACCGAACTTATTTTGCCCGTTAGGATTTAGTTTTTTTTTCCTTTTCTTTTAGTGTTTTAATCTTTGTTATTCTATCGAGTAGGGGAGTAAAAATCCATCAGAGCTGCAGACACCTAAAGAATCTGATATATGTACGATTATGTACACTAGTGGCACCAGTGGAGATCCAAAAGGTGTTATACTGACTCATGCAAATGCCACCACAAACATACGAGGTGTCGATCTTTTCATGGAGCAATTCGAGGACAAGGTATACATGCATATACTCCAAAAGAAATTTGTGACAAAAAAAATAATATCATTATCTTAACTTTTATTCTTGATATGCTCGTAGATGACAACGGATGATGTATATATATCATTTTTGCCTCTCGCCCACATTCTTGACCGTATGATTGAAGAATATTTTTTCCGTAATGGTGCTTCCGTTGGCTTCTATCACGGGGTACATTGAAACTCACTATATTTTAGTATCATGAACAGAAATAAGAATGATCAACTAGCTTAATAAATGATTATTTTTCGAAGGATGTCAATGCCTTAAAGGATGACATGATGGAGCTAAAGCCAACCTTTTTGGCTGGAGTACCTCGAGTTTTGGAAAGAATTCACGAAGGTGACACTTTCATGGATACTAGACTTTGTGACGGTCTTTATCCAAATGTTTAACCTCTTATTTATTTTCTCGTTTCTTTTTTGTATTTTGTCGTTTAGGTGTGCTTAAAGGACTGCAAGAAGTTAATCCAAGGAGGAGGAAAATATTTCAAATCCTATACAATTAGTAATTGATCACTTATCTTTGCTTTAACAAAAGTTATTTTATAAGTGAGACTAAGGAATATAACATAATACGAGTGATGACGGTAAAATGCAGCAAACTTAAATGGATGAAAGCAGGCTACAAGCAAAAATACGCATCACCACTTGCAGATTTGCTGGCTTTCAGAAAGGTTGGTCTAGCCATTGAATACATTTTATCCGGGCCTATTGCAATTAAATGTAACCAACTTTAGGATGCCTTCGGTTTTGGGTAACCAAAAACTTTATGTGGTTTTATACATCAGGTCAAGAACAGGCTGGGTGGTCGTATTCGTCTAATAGTATCCGGAGGAGCTCCGTTAAGCAGTGAGATTGAAGAGTTCTTGAGGGTTACATCATGTGCTTTTGTGTTACAAGGATATGGTAAAAGTTCTAAGAACAAACATAAACTAACTTTACTTTACAGTTGAGTCGATTCCGGTTCTGCTTTATTTCTACTGGGTCCAGCATGTTAAATAGGAAAGATGGGTTAAATGGGTCAAAAGTCGCCAAAAGTGTGTTCTTAATGCATAAAATCTCACACGTTAATATTCAAAATCGTTTTATATTACATTCGAAAAGATATTAAAAAATCATATTTGACACTTTAAATTCATATAAAGAAAATTTAATTGGAAAAAGTATTTTGGGTCAATCGGATACAACCCGTACAAAATGTACACATTTTAACCCATTACCCAACCTACCCAATTCGACCCTTTGGTTTCCTAACTTGTTATTATCGCTACAGGGATGACAGAAACATGCGGCTTGGCTACTCTCGGATATCCAGATGAAATGTGCATGCTCGGAGCTGTTGGTTCAGCTTTCGTATACACTGATTTACGTCTAGAGGAAGTTCCAGATATGGGTTATGATCCGTTGGCTGATCCTCCACGCGGTGAAATATGTCTTCGGGGGAAAACGTCTTTTGTTGGCTACTACAAGAATCCAGAACTCACCAATGAAGTCATGAAAGATGGGTGGTTTCATACAGGTTAAAAAAAATCCTACTTGGAGTGAAAAATTTAGAGAAAATTACTGATCGGACTATTTTGAATTCGACCAACTACAATGTATCCTTTTAAAAAAAATTAATTTGATGTTTTGTGCAGGTGACATAGGAGAAATGCATCCAAACGGGGTTTTAAAAATTATCGACAGAAAGAAACATCTGATAAAACTATCTCAAGGGGAGTATATCGCGCTTGAATATCTAGAAAAAGTTTATAGCATCACTCCTATCCTTGAAGACGTAATTACCATTCTTTGATAATTTTTCGGCTTCACTTCTACTTGTTTTTCCGTCTAAAACTCAGAAACTTAAATGTTTATGTGATTAGATTTGGGTGTACGGGGATAGCTTCAAGTCATCGTTGGTAGCAGTAGTTGTACCAAATAAAGAGCACGCCGAAAAATGGGCACATCAAAACGGGCATAAAGTATTTTACTCTGAGTTGTGTAATCTTACACAGCTCAAAGATTATATTCTCTCTGAGCTTAAATCTACTGCAGAGCGAAACAAGGTATTTATAGTTCTGCGTTTGTATTCAGATCTAAGACACTTTTTATTTGATTTTTTAGTAACGTTGTTATACATATGTTATTGTAGCTAAGAGGCTTTGAGCATATAAAGGGTATAATTGTGGAGCCGAAAACATTTGAAGAGCAAGCCGATTTGTTGACAGCGACTTTGAAGAAGCGAAGAGATAGAATGCTTAAACTTTACAAGGAAGGAATCGACAGTCTTTACAAGAACTTGACAGTGAACAAACGTTGAAATTTATTTATTGTCTGCATAATAATTTCTAAGTTCGTGTAACTTAATTTCGTTTGTTTTAATAATGTATCATGTTTATCGGAGTAAATAAAGTGTAGTTCTAAAGGAAGTTGTCTCGAGACTAATTCAGAATTCAATACCTAAAACAAAAGAATCAGGAAAAGAGTGTCGACTAAATGTTTTACTTTCTGTACCTCAGTCGAACAAGTCAAAAGTAGCGCAAAGCATATTGCCAGCAATGTTTTACGTTGCACGAGTCACGTGACTGAAGTACTGAAAGCGTCGTTTTGAAAGGAAATTACCCAGCATTCTACACGTAAAAGAAAACTATAAATAGAAACAGTTGCAACTGAATGTGCCAATTTCAGCAAGAACTGAACAAGTCAAAAGTGGCGGAAAGCGTAGTTTTAACACATCACTATATTTGATCATTAGATTGTTTTTGGAAGTATTATAATCACAAATCACATCGCTACATTAGTTTGCAGAAGATGAAAGATTGTTTCAGATGAAACCGACTCAACCTTTTTTACCAGCCCTCTTTGCTACTTATAATAGCAATGTGTTCTTTTTGAGCGTCATAAAGAACCAAACAAGTTCTGAGAGAACAAACAAAAAGCATCAAGTAATTTAAGATCATTCGAATCCAACGAAAGAAAATTGACTGTTACTAAACGACGATACATGGTAACTTCATTCAAAACATTTGTCTCTACCACTCTCTTTTGATACTCTTCAATAGAAATTATAGATAAAAATGAAACCGCCTTTCTAAAAAAAAAGATAAAAATGAACCTAAGTGAGTGGGCTAAGAGCGGTTTTCTTGTATCTTCTGCTTTTGCTTTCCTCCTTGTCTTTTTCTCGTTTCTTGTATAGCTTCTCCAGAACACGTTTCGCTTCACATTGGGGAAAGTTTTCAAGATCATGATAGTGTGGTGCGATATCAACAATCCTGAAAACCAAAACACCAAGAAAATAAATTTAGTCATCGACAGAATGGAAGTGACGGGTCAGATGATTATCACTTTCAACTGATTAATATGCATATGGGTTGATCAGTCCCCTAATATTAACTTAGAAACTCGACTAAAATGGCAACACGCCAAACATATCAAGAGTCACCGACAATGTTTTCAACTGTTGAAATACTTATAATCCGTTCCTATAATATAACTTCAGTTATTACTTTGGAAAAACAACTTATAACCAAACAAAACTGAAGTGTGGTCGTGTGGACATGAGAGTGTTGATAAAGTCATAAAGCCCAAAGTGACGCAACCCATTTGGACCAGTTTAGAGTTAGGAAAGTGGCTTGAAAACTACATAGGATGTGTTTAGGTAAACCATACTTTTTGTACTTTTGTTGTTTACATGTTATATATAAATGCAATACTAACATAAGTTTTATTTAAATGATAGAACTTCAGTCGAGAAGTATCCTGATAACAGGATGCTAGGGTGGCGTGAGCTTGTTAACGGCGAAGTATGTATTTTACATTTTTACTGCAGCTTATATGCATGTTCATATGTGCAGTGGCCACATGACAGCATCGTGTAAGCCGGTTGCAGATATGAACATGCGTATAAGTTGAACGTTATATTATGTTTGTGTGTTATGTGGGCGCCACGATCTAAATCTGTTTCATATGTGTTTTTTTTTTTTATTTCAGTGGGGCCCGTATATATGGAAAACTTACAAGACTGTATACGGGGAAGTTTTGGCTACTGCTTCGGCGATAAGGGCTTCTGGAATTGAACCTGTAAGGATATGCTAACTTGCTGATACAACTTGCAAAGTTATTATTATGTCATAGTGTAAAGTATTTATATAGTTTTACTTTTTAACTTTTGGTGATTTGTAATAGGGATGTAAAGTGGGAATCTATGGATCAAACTGTCCTCAGTGGATTGTGGCGATGGAGGTAACTTATAGGATACAAGATATATGCATCTTCATATGTGCGGGTTATATTAGTACCCGTTTTGACCAATATATGTGTACCGGCATGACCCATAAACATGGACCTGCATATAAGTTGAATCCTGATTTTCATCTTCTGCTACTTTTTTTCGTTAGTTTATTCTATAAAATTGAATTCCGATTTAACTTTTTTGCATATGTATAGGCTTGCAATGCCCAGAGTTACATTTCTGTGCCTCTATATGATACCCTCGGTAACCACTTCTATGTGTTGTTGTATTTTGTTAATTATCTTAATGTACTCGGTTTGATCAGAATATTTAATGAAGTTAGAATCTGTTATTTGAGCAGGACCGGGAGCAGTCAACTTTATATTGGACCATGCTGAAGTGGATGTTGTTTTTGTCCAAGATAAAAAAGTTAAAGAAGTGAGGACCAAAAATTTACCATGTTTTGTACCCAAATTAGCATATCAAGTATCGACCATAAAGTTTCGGACTACTTGCTTACAAACTCTACGGTACATGCCAACCACCAGGGGATGGCATGGAACCCAGAAGACAGCTGCTGATGATAACCTAAACCAACACATCAAGGGGGTGTTTGGATGTGCACTTTAAAAGTCATTATCTAGTTTTTAGTTTTCAGTAACCTACTTCTGCTTAGAATTTTAATTATTAACGCTAAATAGCTTTGCATTAAACTTATTTTTTGGGAACCCTTTAGAGCGGGGCATGTGACAAACTGTCCTACTTTCTAGAAACTTAAACAAAAGAGCTCCAATTTCACAAACTACCAAAATATCGCTTAGGACATAAATTTTGTAAGAGATATAGGACTTTTGCAAGTAATTTGAAAATTTGTGTTCTTTTTTTGCAAAATAAAAAAAAGGAACCTTTCTTTTTAAATCGAGTTTTTGGCCATTTTTGGGTGTCTTGCATGAACGAAAAAATCTAAAAAATCGACCCGCAAACTTTAAGGTTATTTTGTATAAATTTTTAAGAAGGAAAACATTTGTTATATAGCCCACTCAGAAAGGACTAGATTAGTAGCTTTCCCCTATTTTTCTCTATTGCTTAAAAAACGATATCTGTCAAACAAAACACTATCAAAAGTGACTACTACAACTTGAGAAAGTAAAAGCTCCCATTACGGCAGAATGCCTTATTTTATTTATTTGATCTCAAACAATCACTCTCAGTATGCACATTCAAGCACCCCCTAATCTACATTTTATAATATCGACCAATATGCAACTGTGTATCTCGACCCTCTCCTAACCATTCTATTTTAAGATAAATCAATGCCATGCAGGAAATGTAGAAAAGTAAATTTTACCTGACAGCATAGCCGACACCGAAAGAATTTCGTTCGAGCAGTTGAACTCAGGGCTTACTACAAGCATCTTCCCCATTTGAGGATCTAGCGGGAACTCGCTCATGATTTCACCTAGAGGTGGCAAATGGGTTGGGTTGGGTTGGTTTGGGTCATGGGTCAAATGGGTTATGGGTCCAATGGGTCAATGGGTCAAACATGTCATGTTTTAAAAATGGGTATAACGGGTCATGGGTCAAACGGTTTGGGTTGGGTCGACCTACTAAATTATGGTGTTTTCATATATTTCTGAACGCTTTATACGTTTTCGTCGGCTTTTTTACGTTGTCGTCCGTTTTTTTACGTTTTCGTTTGTCTTTTTACGTTTTCGGCCCTTTTTTTTACGTTTTCATCCGTTTTTTACGTTTTCGTCAAATTTCTTACGTTTTCGTCCGATTTCTTACAACTTCGTCCGCTTTTTAACTTTTTTTTTACGTTTTCATCAGTTTTTTTACCTTTTTACGTTTTCGACCGATTTTTTACGTTTTCGTCCGTTTTTTACGTTTTCATACGGTTTTTACGTTTTCGTCCGATTTCTTACGTTTTCGTCATTTTTTTACGTTTGCAAACGTTTTTTTACGTTTTCGACCGTTTTCGTCCGTCTTGTTAAGTTTTCGTCCGTTTTCTTACGTTTACGTCCGGTTTTTTACGTTTTCGTCCGATTTCTTACGTTTTCGTCCGTTTTTTTACGTTTTTGTCCGATTTCTTACGTTTTCGTCCGATTTCTTACGTCTTCGTCAGTTTTTTTACATTTGCATATGGTTTTTTACGTTTTTGACCGTTTTGTTACGTTTTCGTCCGTTTTTTACGTTTTTGTCTGATTTCTTACGTTTTCGTTCGTTTTCTTACGTTTTCATCCGTTTTTTTACGTTTTCGTCCGATTTCTTACGTTTTCGTTCGATTTCTTACGTTTTCGTCAGTTTTTTTTACGTTTGCATACGTTTTCGACCATTTTCTTACATTTTCGTCCGTTTTGTTACGTTTTCGTCCGATTCTTTAAGTTATTTTTTACGTTTTCGTTCGTTTTATTACGTTTTCGTTCGTTTTTTACGTTTTCATCCGTTTTTTTATGTTTTTGTCCGGTTTTTTACGTTTTTGTTAGATTTTTTACGTTTGCATACGTTTTTTTACGTTTTTGTCCGTACATTTTTTACGTTTTTGTCCGATTTCTTACGTTTTCGTCCGATTTCTTACGTTTTCGTCAGTTTTTTTACGTTCGCATACGTTTTTTACGTTTTCGACCGTTTTCTTACGTTTTCCTCTGTTTTGTTACGTTTTCGTCCGTTTTCGTCTATTTTTTACGTTTTCGTCCGATTTCTTACGTTTTTGTTTGTTTTCTTACGTTTTCTTCCGTTTTTTTATATTTACGTTTGTTTTCGTTCGTTTTCGTACGTTCTCGTTTGTTTTCTTACGTTTCTATCCATTTTCATTTGTTTTTTTTCGTTTTTGTCTTTTTTATGAAAACGAATAAAGACGTATAAAACGTAAAAAATTGGACGAAAACGTAAAAAACGTAATAAATCGAACGAAAACTTAAGAAATCGAACGAAAACGTAAGAAATCGGACGAAAACGTAAAAAAACAGACGAAAACGTATGAAATATGACAAAAACGTAAAAAAAAGGCGAAAACGTAAGAAATCGGACGAAAACGTAACAAATCGGGCGAAAACGTATGAAATCGGACGAAAACGAAAAAAAGAGACGAAAACGTAATAAATCGGACGAAAACGTTAAAAAACAGACGAAAACGTAAAAAACGGACGAAAACGTAAAAAACGGACGAAAACGTAAGAAATCTGACAAAAACGTAAGAAATCTGACAAAAACGTAAAAATGGGCGAAAACGTAAGAAATCGGACGAAAACGTAACAAATCGGACGAAAACGTAAGAAATCGGACGAAAACGAAAAAAAGAGACGAAAACGTAATAAATCGGACGAAAACGTAAAAAAACAGACGAAAACGTAAGAAATCTGACAAAAACGTAAAAAAACGGGCGAAAAAGTAAGAAATCGGGCGAAAACGTAAGAAATCAGACGAAAACGTAAAAAAACAGACGAAAACGTAAGAAATCGGACGAAAACGTAAACAAACAGACGAAAACGTAAGTAATCGGACGAAAACGTAAAAAAAGGGGCGAAAACGTAAGAAATATGACGAAAACGTAAAAAAACGGACGAAATCGTAAGAAATCGGACGAAAACGTAAAAAAACAGACGAAAACGTAAGAAATCTGACGAAAACGTAAGAAATCTGACGAAAACGTAAAAAAACGGACGAAAACGTAAGAAATTTGACGAAAACGTAAAAAACAGATGAAAACGTCCAAAAACCGTATAAACGTAAAAAAAAGTTATGATTAGAGTATATCACTTAATGTATTTAGAAGTAAACAAATTAGGTTGACAGTTTAACTAGGTCGACCCATTCTTATGACCCATTGGACCCATTCATTTAATTTACAAGTATTTTTAAAGGCCCATTGGACCCAAACTTTATTTAACTTAAAGACCCAAATGACCCAAATATTTAAAAAAAATGACCCAATTAAACCCATTCTTTTATATTTGGGTCAAGATTGCCACCTCTAATTTCACCCAACTTGGTCAAGTTTCCTTCATCATCTAACGCTCCCAAAAACATCAAACCCATGCAACGCAATCAAGTCTCAGGGGCAGAGCGGGACCATGAAATCAAAAATGAACTAAATCATCGATAACCAAGTTTCTTCAGAGAAAGAACCGTATTTGAAAGTTCGATCCTAAGAATCTCAAAGTAGTTTGTGGCTCAAAAATCCTTATTGAAACCTTCTCTCTGATACAATCTAAACATTTACCCGGTTGTTTCTTCCAGCACGAACCAGACCTCTGATGAGCATTCTTGCCTTTGATTTGGAGAAACCAACAAAGAACACAACACGTATCATGAGGATTAGTAAACTTTTCTGCTTTTGGCAAAAAAATCAGGTCGATCACGTAAACTATTCCATCAATAGTTAGAGACGTTTCTGCAATGTTTGTTGAAATTACGATCTTCCTACCAGCAGGACCACCCTCGGTTACTGGAGGTGGAGCAGGTTCAAATATCTTCTGCTGCATAGCTGGTGGGAGTGTCGAATAAAGAGGAACAACTTTCACAGGCCCCGCCCGGTCTCCCTTATTGCCGACTTCCTTTGTTATCTTGCGACAAGCATCTTCTATTTCCTCTTCTCCAGTAAGGAAAACGAGTATATCACCAGGAGGTTCATCCATATGTATTTGTACAACTGTTCGGATTGCTGCTTCAAGATAGTCCCGTTCAGGCTCTTGGGTATAGAAGATTTCCACAGGATGAAGTCTTCCGGGAACTTTCATCAAAGGTGCACCAAAGAAATACCCCTGAAACTTTTCGGCTTCAAGTGTAGCACTCATGACAACTAACTTGAGATCGGGTCTGTTTTTCAGCACTTCCTTTAAAAGCCCAAACAAGACATCAGTAGCCAACGTTCTCTCGTGAGCCTCATCAAGAATAATCACCTTATACCTCTCAAGAAGTGGATCTGTCATGGCTTCTCTTAATAGCATACCATCTGTCAAGTACCTACAGATAGCAAATAACAAATATCAGCATCATATATTGAGAAGTTCTGAATGCGGTAAACTATTTGCGAGACTTACTTCAAGACGGTTTTGGCACTGCTGACATCTTCAAAACGGATGCTATAACCTACTTCTTCTCCAATAGCAACATCCATCTCCTCTGCAACACGACGAGATACAGACATTGCAGCCACCCTACGAGGTTGGGTGCAACCAAGTTACCAACCATGTATTTCTTGCGCCTATCAGTACTGTCTAATTCAACAGCTTCCAACACAAATTGAGGAATCTGTTGGTCAGAAATAAAGTATTTCAGAGTTCGAACCCGATGAGTCGTCTTATAACAAAGTAGCAAACAAAATATTTTTCTGAGTTGTGACTAGTAATACAACTATCTAAAAAGTAAAACAGGGTAGTAGCGTTTTTGAAATTTTGTCCATAAGATATACTTCTTCCTAAAACGGTCTTAAACCACCTATTCAAACAATATGGACATAAAACTATAAAATAACTCTGATCAAGGTTGCCTTTTAATACACGACCACTAACACTCCCTAATGAAATCATTGGCAATACATAGCATGGAGATAAAAACAGCAAGTCAGCAACCAGAACAGGCGCGTAAAATCAAAAACCACTGTTAATATAAAAGAGCTAGCAATTAGTCAAGTAAAATAAAGCTTGCATTTCGGTTGTAACAGAACATATTGCATAAGATGGTGTTTGTATAAGATTAATTATATAAGAAAGTGATGACTATAACACAAGTGTATAACCTAATCAGTTTTGTTCGAAACAGATAGTAGCTTAGTACCAATTCAATCCTTAACTTATTACTCCGTATATCTTAAGGTGTTCAAGATCGCTTAATAAAACTGCTTTTATAAGTGTTTGGATAACAGCAAACTGCTTATTCAATGGTAACTCTAAATAAGTTTCGGCTTGTTTATTCAATTGTAATTCTAATGAATTTACACGTATAATAATTCTTGTATAAATGAAATTTCCAAAATAACTTAAAATGGTTCCTTATCTAATTATCATGTTTCGTTTCTTGGCTATAACATAAGCTCCAAACACCATCGCCTACTTTTTTGTGGGCATTACGTTAAACCCTTTTAATTGATAAGCCAAAAACAAATAAGCAAAAAAGCATGAATTAAATACCTTTAGGGCTGTGGTTTTTTGGATTAGCTTATTTTACGGGCTTATTGAAATTTTGGAAAAAGCTATTAACCTCACTTTTTAAAAGATTATGAGCTTATTATGTTAAGGTTATGGCCGTAGGCCATAAACGCGTTACGCCAAGCTCATAAGCTTTTAAAAAGTGAGGTTAATAGCTTTTTTCAAAATTTCAATAAGCCCGTAAAATAAGCTAATCCAAAAAACCACCGCCCTAAAGGTATTTAATGGATGCTTTTTTACTTAATATAATGATTTAAGAGGTTAATATATGATTTCGCCTACTATCCGAATTCGTTTATATTCGTTCATTAAGACGTTAAACATAATAAATGCATATAAACAAACTCGCCCCGTCAATCTCATAAGGCATAAAAAGTGAGGTTATTAGGGTGTGTTTAGTTGGGGAAAAATATCTCATTTTTCTAGGAAATTTTTCATTTGAGAATAGAAAAACTGAAAACTTGTTTAGTTGCACTTTTTTCAATATTTTTCAAAAAACAAAAAATTCTCATTTTCAAAAATTTATATGGAAAAATAGAAAACCACAATTTACTATTTTCCATTTCTTTTTTTCCCTAACAAAATAAAACGTAAATATAACTCGAACCAAATAAAACGTGAGTACCAATATTCTATAGAGGTGGCAATTGGGTCGGATTGGGTCGATTTGGGTCATGGGTCAAATGGGTCATGGGTCAAACAAGTCATGTTTTAAAAATGGGTCTAACGGGTCATGAGTCAAACGGTTTGGGTCAGGTCGACTCACTAAATTATGGTGTTTTAATACATTTTTGAACGTTTTATATGTTTCATCAGTCTTTTTACGCTTTCGTCGGTTTTTTACGTTCTCGTCCGATTTCTTACGTTTTCGTCCGTTTTTTTACGTTTTCATCCGTTTTTTTACGTTTTTGTCCGATTTCTTACGTTTTCGTCTGATTTCTTACGTTTTCGTCCGTTTTTAGCTTTTCCAAAATTTCAATAAGCGTGTAAAATAAGCTAATCCAAAAAAACACGCCCTAAAGGTATTTAATTTTGTGCATATTTGTTTATTTGTTTTTGTGCAAATTTAGTTTATTTAATGATTTAAGAGGTTAATATATCATTAAGACGTTAAACATGAATGTATATAAACAAAAAAAAAGTAAAATTTATATACCTGAGTAGTTTTACCACTACCAGTTTCACCAACAAGAATCAAAGTCTGGTTGTCCTTCAAAACCTTAAAAAACTCCTCCTTTTGTTGCCAAACAGGCAAAGTTTTCCTCTTTTCAAAAATCTCATAATACCTTTGAGAAAAAGGTTTTCCATTCCAAGGATTGATGGTTCCATTGGGGTTAATTGTTGTTTTCCTCTTTGCTGTTACGCTTTCGTCAACGACGTCGAATAGACTCACTTTGCGTTTGCGTTCTGTGCCCATTGGGGAATTTCACAAATTTTTGAAAATTTCGCATCTTAAAAAGACGAGTAAATTACATTTTTCGTCCTTTTGGTTATTCGAAAACAATACTTTTCGTCCTTTCCCGCCAATAGTTTCGTAAACCGTCTTTTTAACGGTCATATGAAGACAAGTTCAGTCCTTCCGTCGTTGACCGAGAGTCAACCTCCACTACTATTATCCTATTGACTAAAACCTAATGATAATTCGGACCTTTATCGTTCCCTCTCCCTCCCTTTTAACCCAACCCAACTAAACTTACCTTTAACCTAACTTCACAAAATTTAACCATAGTGTATAAACATAACCTAACTAAAGTCAAATTATTGTATACTTAACCCCACCACCCTCCCAAAGTCTTTGTTTAATTCCCACTCTTCCCTCAACCTCAATACCATTGAAAGTCAGCTCATCACAATGGCTAGATGTTTCTGTGAAAGATTTGTCGTAATTCGCACATCATGGACTAACAACCATCCACGACGTCGCTTTTATGCTTCTCACATTTACCCAGGATATTAGGTTATGTTACTTATCTAAAGTTGTTTTTGTTTTATGCTTTACAAGGTCCAATTGTGGTTACTTTGATTGACTTGATCTATCGATGTGCGCAAGATCAATGTTGATCATACCTGGTTTATAAAGAGGAAGGAATCGTCTTGAATAAATTGTTAACACATTGGGTGAAAGAAACAAAAAATTTGAAGTTGTGTTTGGTCTTGAATTGGGTGTTCATTCTAGTCGTTTTTTATTTTCTTAGTTTTTTTTCCTAGTTGTGTATCTTTTACTAACTATTTAGTATGTACTTTATGTTTTATCAATGAATGAATATGTTTGGTATCTATTATTGGTTTGTTAAAATGGTCCCAAGTTGTGTTTACTTTTTCATTGAGTTTGTATGTCAAAGTGATGTAATATAACATTGACTTTGTTTAGTCAAAAGGTTCAAAACTTAGTACTATTTTTAATGAAAATGGATAAGTTTATCGTTGGTTTGTGGATACAAAAAGTGATCTAATGTAACATTTACTTTGTGAAGTCAAAATGGTCAAAACTAGATACTACTATCAATGAAAATTGGTAAGTTTTGTTAATGGTTTGTGCCAACCAAAAGTGAAATAATTTAACATTGCCTTTTGTTAAGTCAAAATGGTCAAAACTAAATAATACTCTTGACATCAAACCCAACAATACTAAATAGAGCAATCTTGCATTCCTATATCAATTTGTTAACATCACCAAATAGAAAATGTTAACACTTAAGACTGTTATCACAAAATTTGCAGGATTACCAAGTCATACCCTAATGTTACTACAGTTTAGAGTTAAGGAAATACAAACATACTTAAGTTTGAGACATATTACATAGCTAAAAAAGCTCAGGCACTTGATTCAGAAACATGACCATTCACTTTCAAACTAAGAGGGACTACCACCATCTTGACTATGACCTACTTGACTTCAACTATCATCATTCAACATGACCACCTGCTTGACTTGCACCAGCAACACCTGAGACTTGAGTTGCGTAACTCCACTTTGTGTCCCAACATCACCTTTTTTACTTAAAGCAGCTACACCCGATGCACTTGAACCAGTAGCTTCACTATTTCTTTGCCTTTACCAAGACCCTTACCTTGACCAGCTTGCGGTTTCTTGTTCTTGTTATAATTCTGGATCTTGCCTCATCTGATCTCAAGAACAACATGAGCAACAACAACCTTCTTTGGAAGCCGTTTCTCATTAGCTTGAGCATAGCATATGCTATGCATATTGTAATTCTGCACAACTCCTTCATATTCGTTTGACAAAGAGGTAAGGATCAAGCTTACTCCAAGGTGTAAGGATATGAAGTGACCTAGGCGTTCCAGTTGGTCCATACATGCATGGAACACTTTCACTGTTTCAAGAAGTTCCTGTTCAGATTGATGTGAAAACATAGTTTTCAGTCCCTTAAGCATGTCGTTTGCATTGAAGTCTTTTAGATTCTTTTGAAGTTTTGGAGTCATACTAGCAAGCATAAGACATGCAATTTCCTGTTGTATCTACTCATTTGTTTTATAGAGCAATGACATCAACATGAACCTAAGTTGCAGGAGGCACAAAGGTAGGAACTGGGGGAATTGGTTGTTCCAAATAGGTTAACTTTTTCTCGGCTTTAAGGACAATCCATATTTTGCGATACTAGTCGAGAAAGTTAGGTCCCAGAAAGTTTTTACTTTTTCAAGAATCGACCTGAAAATCGATTTGTTCACATGTACAGATAAAACAAAGTTAAATTTTTTTAGCCATTATGTGATACTAAACTCGCATATTATTACAACATGATATTAATGGTTAAATTTAAACATAAACCTAAACACACATGCATGTCAGCTAAACAAAGTTAAATCTTTCATCTAAAAAAAATCTTTACAAAATATTAACCAATAATGAAAAAATTAATGTAAAAAAACGTACATAATTATTACTAGTAGTTGTATTCATATCACAATTATCACCTCGTACAAGACATTTATAACCAATGCTCACTCACCAGAGGTTAAGATGCAGTTAATAAACAAACACTTAATTAGTTAAAAAAATTATTAAATACACATTAAATGAACTTGTAAGTATTATATTTGAACATGATTTTTATTTGGGTTTTGCTAACCACAACTTATAGGGTTGTGTTTAAGTCTCATCTTTTGTACAAAATTGCATTTAATAAACTCATAGTTTCCATGTTTATGCCTATTTATTGCATTTAACAAACTCATTGTTTTCATGTTTATGCCTATTTAATGATTGTAATTATAGAAAGTGTTGTTAAACATGGAATATTAGCTGTTACTTAAATGTTGATTTTTCAATCATAAAAAGCTTAAACACAACTCATAGGGTTGTGGTTAGCAAAACCCTTTATATTTTAATGAACATTTTTTTTAATAAACGGGTTAATCCATGTCTAGTAAGGTTAGCAAAACTCTTAAAAAAATGGGATATTATACACAAAGGTTACTAAAGTTTGCGTAAATGTTCGATTACGTTACCAAAGTTTAAAACCTTACACTTAGGTTACCCAA
>BQNB010085437.1:0-28475 GCA_026074375.1 Tanacetum coccineum | reverse complement strand
AAGTCTCCGTATCGATTAGCACCTTCGAAAATGCAAGAATTTTCTGAACAACTCCAAGATCTGAAAGATAAGGGTTTTATTCAACCAAGTCACTCTCCATGGGGAGCACCTGCATTATTCATCAAGAAGAAAGATGGTTCATTCCGGATGTGTATAGATTATCAGGGATTGAACAAGTTGACCATTAAGAACCGATATCCTCTCCTCAGGATCGATGACTTGTTCGACCAGTTACAAGGCTCACGTTATTTCTCAAAGATAGATCTTCATTTTGGTTATCATCAGCTAAGAGTGCACGAAGCAGGTATTCCAAAGACTGCATTTTGGACGCGGTATGGACACCTTGAGTTTACGGTTATGCCTTTTGGGTTAACCAATGCACTAGCGGTTTTCATGGACTTAATGAACTGGGTGTGCAAGCCATATTTAGACAAGTTCGTCATCGTGTTTACCGATGATATCTTGATCTACTCAAAGTCTAAGGAGGATCACGAGATTTATTTAAAAATAGTCCTAGAGTTGCTCAAGAAGGAGGAGTTGTTTGATAAGTTTTCTAAATGTGAATTTTGGCTATAAGAAGTTCGTTTCCTCAGGCATGTGGTTAACAGCAACAATATTCATGTGGACCCCAGCAAGATCAAAGTAGTGAAGAATTCGAAAGCTCCTAAATCACCGTCAGAGATATGGTCATTCTTAGGATTTGCAGGTTACTACCGACGTTTCATCGTGAATTTCTCCAAGATTGCCAAACCTCTAACCTCGTTAACGCAAAAGAACAAGTACGAGTGGGGTGCAGAACAGGAAGAAGCCTTTCAGACATTGAAATAAAATTTATGTAATGCCCCAATTTTGACGTTGCTTGACGAACCGGATGACTTTGTGGTTTATTATGACGCGTCAAATCAAGGATTCGATGTGTGCTTATGCGAGGGGGTAAGGTAATCGCATATGCATCCCGACAACTGAAGATTCCTGAGAAGAACTACACCACTCATGATTTAAAACTAGGTGCGGTGGTTTTTACTCTCAAGAACTGGAGGCATTATTTGTACGGGACAAAGAGTGTTATTTATACGGATCATAAGAGTCTTTAGCATATATTTGACCAAAATGAGTTAAATATGTGTCAGAAGCGATGTATTGAGTTGTTTAGTGATTACGATTGTGAGATTCGTTATCACCTGAGAAAAGTAAAGGTAGTATCCGATGCGCTAAGTAGGAAGGAAAGGGTGAAACCAAGACGGGTATGAGCCATGTGTATGACAATTCAATCGGGTGTTAAGAATAAGGTATTAGTAGCACAGATGGAGGCGCCCAAGGTAGAGAACGCGCCAACAGAAATGTTGCGTGGCCTGGACCAACAAATGGAAAGGAAGGGAGATGGCGGTTTATACTTTATGGATCAAATTTGGGTTCTGTTGGTAAAAAGTATGAGGACATTAATCATGGATGAGGCTCACGCGATGAGGTACTATGTTCATCCGGGAGCGAATAAGATGTACCATGACCTTAAAGATATGTATTGGTAGCCGGGTATGAAGAAGGACATAACCACTTATGTTAGCAAGTGTTTGACTTGTTCAAAAGTGAAGGCTAAACATCAAAGACCTTTAGGTTTATTGCAACAACTAGAGATTCGTGAGTAGAAATGGGAAAGAATAACTATGGATTTTATTGCAAAGTTGCCAAGATCTAGTAGCGGGTACGATACAATATGGGTGATTGTGGATAGACTGACTAAGTCAGCCCATTTTCTGGCTATACGTGAGAATTATAAGATGGATAAGTTAGCAAGGCTTTACATTGATGAGATAGTAGCAAGGCATAGAGTACCTGTGTCAATCATCTCTAATCGTGACGGATGATTTACTTTGCGGTTTTGGCAGACGTTGCAGAAAGCATTGGGAACGCGGTTAGATATGAGTACGGCCTATCATCCTCAGACCGATGGCAGAGTGAGCGTACTATTTAGACTTTGGAGGATATTCTTAGAGTATGTGTGATTAATTTTGGAGGTAGTTGGGATACTCATCTTCCTTTAGCTGAGTTTTCCTATAACAACAGTTATCACTTTAGTATTCGGTGTGCACCATTTTAGGCATTATATGGAAGAAAATGTAGATTACTTGTTCTTTGGGCTGAAATCAGAGAGAGTCGATTGATTGGTCCAGAAATAGTACAGAATACTATTGATAAAGGGGTGCAGATTAAGGAAATGCTCAAAGCGGCAAGAGATCGCCAAAAGAGCTATGCTGATAATAGGCATAATAAGCTATTAGAATTTAGTGTTCTCAGGTATTATTGAAAGTGTCACCTTAGAAAGGTTAGTGAGATTTGGAAAGAAGGGCAGGGTAGCACCAAGGTATGTAAGACCATTTGAGATCATTGAGAGAATTGGTCATGTATCATATCGTCTAAGATTACCTTAGGAATTGAGTAGCATATATGACACATTCCACGTGTCAAACTTGAAGAAGTGTTTGGCAAATGCAAACCTGCATGTGCCATTAGAGGAAATTAAAATAGACAAGACTCTTCGCTTTGTTGAAGAACCTGTCGAAATTATGGAGCGAGAAGTTAAGAGGTTGAAACTTAGTAGAATCCTAATTGTCAAAGTTCGTTGGAACTCAAAGCGAGGACCTAAATTTACTTGGGAACGTGAAGATCATATGAGAGCTAAGTATATGCATTTGTTTAGTGAGCAAGTGTCTCGTGATAGTACTAGCTAAATTTCAGGACGAAATTTCCATAACGGGGGATACTGTGACAAGCGTCACTAAAGCAGGTTAGTTAACCGTTAGTGTTGACCCGATTCTTGATATGTGATTTGAATTATGTGGTTAAGTGATTTATGTGATATAATATATGTGTGAGATGCTAGAAGTTAGCGATTTAGTCATTTCATTTCACATATAAGGGTGATTATAAAAATTAATGTTCTATAGTAGTTGCGCTATTTTAGCGTTTGAATCATTAATGTTGTGGGCATTGATATTTTCGGTTTGATTTAATTGATAAATTAGGTCCGTTAATAGATTTACTAAGTTAATAATAAAATTATTAAGAAAAAATAATTAGAGAAATAAATAAGTTATATATTTAGTGTTTAATAAGTATTTAATTTGCTTAAAAGATGTAGGTAACTTAATAAAAAAATGTAAGTATACTTTTGATAAAATACATGTTTTAAATAAATACATAAAATAAAGTTTAAAAAATATATGTATGCGTGTGTGGTAGTCGGCCGAAAAAAAATTAAAAAAATGTGTGTGTTTGTGTCGGCTAAGGAAAGGAGAAGGAAAAAAAGTATTTTCTTTTAGTATTTATCTAAAACTATGTATTATATATCCCTAGGATTAAAAATCCTAAAACACTTTTTTTCTCTCTTCTTCTTTAGGTTCGGTCGACATCAAGAAAACAAGAGGAAATCATCAAAAAAAATCAAGAATTTTTAAGGTGCAAGATTGTGAGTTTTCGCGTTAGAAGGTTTAGGTATAATCTTTGTTTTCGTTCTTTTCATTAAATTTAAATTTATGTAACTTTAATTGATTGAAAATTAAGGTTTATAAAATCTATGTAATTAAATATATAAGAACGTAAAATTTTGATTAGTGATGCGTTAGAGGGTTAATCATGTGTTTAGTTAGGTTTAGATTGCGTTAAAATCGAAGTTAGTATTGAGCAGAATTTTAAGTCAGATTGAACGAGGCATAAGTTGATGATTAAAACGAGTTTGATGATGATTCTTGGGTATAAAATTAAGTTCAAAGAGTATAGTTTCTGAATATGTGAGTTTCGAAAGCATTGGACAAGTGGAAGTCAGTCAAAAGATTTTTACAAGATTCGTTGTCGAATCTGATTTTTCTGGACAGATTTGGGTCGTGTTAGTGATATCAAGAACCCCACTAAATATTCTAATATTTTGATCCTAATTTTTTCTGGTAGGGGTTTTAGGTGTCTAGTAACCCCAATAAAAATTTCAAAGCCTTTTAAGTTGTGTAAGTATTTTTCAAAAATTCTAACAGGTCATTTTCTAAATAGTTTGAGTTGTTGATTTTATTAAAAATATTAAAATAGTGATTCTTATTAAGAATTAATGAAAAAATTACAATAACTACATAATTCATTAAAGTTTATATGGTATGAATTTGGAAGTCAGAAGAGGTCATTTAATATTTTATAAAAATTCGTGAAGAGACATCAAAATTCTGCGTTAATCTGGAATTTAGAACATTAGGGTAATGTATAGATAAAGTATAATTATAGTGTGGGAACATGTCGGGATGGACCATGAGTGTGTATACAACCATTAGAAGTCCATCAAGTGAATGTTACATAGATAAGGCCGTAAAGCATTTATCATGTGTAACTTGGTTATTGTTTGTTATGTAGATTTCTAGCTTGGATTGTGCATTTAATTGTGATCATTAATGGGAGTTTTTGTAGCCCCTTTTTAATTGTTCTATTGGAGAAAAATGGTACTCATAAATTTTTTTGAAATGTTTTAGTGCTGTGTTTAAAATTATCTTTTAATGTTTTGGAAAAAGGGTGTGGTTAACTGGTTATATTGCATCTGTGTGTACTTGGACGTATGAGTTGACAGTGTTATTCCCGCCTAACTATGTAACTCGTGTTGGAACGTGTTCATTAATGCTAGCATATGTACGTATAATGCGGTTTTATGGTTTGTTGTTGAACGTGAGTATGATCCACTAATGCCCTATTTTTATGTCATACACAGCTATTTAATTGTTTTTACGTTTAAAACTACGAGCTCACCAACATAATATTGACGTTTTCGAGTATCCATTTTCAGGTGAAATTAGCGAAGCTTAAGGAGATAAGACTGCATTGGCTAGCGAGACCATAGGATCCTTGCATTGGAGTCTTACATGCTATCATTTACATTTTCGTATTTTCACACTTAAGATATTTTGATTGTGGTACTTTATCGTTTTGGATTTATTTTTTATGACTATGTATTGTTATGGTTACGATTAACCTTGATACAAGTCCCCTCTTGTGTCGGGTGTCGTCATGACATTTTGGTTTAGTTTTTCATTTAGTGATTCTCTATGGTGATATCAATATGTTATAACGATCCTTCACTCGTTACGCCTCGTGTTTTCGCCTTAGCGGGGTGTGACACACACCCTACCCGAGGCGGAAACGTCATAACACATTGATATATAAATAGAGACATCACTAAATGATCATTCAACATAAGAGTCATAACAACGATGAGTACAAGCGAGGACTTGCATCACGACGTTAATATCACAACAACAAAGATTTTAAGGATAAAATATCCCAACCCAAGATATGCATAACACAAAATAATTCAACCAACAATATCCATAAAATTCGAAAGCAAATTGTTTAGTGACGATTGACCCAAAAGGGGTTTCTTCTTAAGTCTCACTAAGTCAAGTAACTAGCTCTAACTCTTTAAGCTTCAATATATGTAAGGTCGTTTTTGTTATCCCATAAACTTAATCCATATCACACCAATAAGCCATACCAATAAGCAATAAGCTAGAAAGAGAGAAAGGAAAAAATGAAAGATTTATTAGAGAGAGAAAGTAGAGAGTGAAAGATTACACACACATACAAGTGTAAGAAATGGTAACCAATACCCTATCCATGTGTGGAGAGGGTCCTATTTATACCCTTAACCAATATATGACGTATGGGCTTTTCTACTTGGGCCGGGCTTGGCTTAAAGTTGGCTTAGAGACCAAAACATAGACAATATTATATTACAATTCAAGCCCGTTTACCCCGACTAGCCTATTACTAATCAAGACTAATTGCGACTAATAAGACCGATAACATTCTTGTAGGAGGTTGTCTTGTTTTATCAGTTTTCACATATAGTATGCATGTTCTTGACTACATATTCGATAAAATAATCATTTAAAGAAAGGGAAAGTTATGAAGCTTACCGTAATTAAGACCAAGATCATAAATTCGAGGACTCTCGGCACGAATCGGCCAAAATGTGCCTCTAACTATTGAAGAGTGTTATGTTAATCTATGATTTTCAAAAAATAAAGATTTAGTATGCAAAAAAATTTCTTATGGGAATAATGTTAAAGAGGGTTTCTTGGGAATGGGATTGTTAAAAAAGGAGGTGGGTGATATTGGGGGGGAAATGAAAAAGACAATCATATCCTCACGTGAAATGAACATGAGAACAACGATATTTTATGGACGCTAACTAAAAATACATAAGGTTTTCAAACTATTAACCTCCTGAAAAAGGAGGGCTTTATCTAGTTTGAGTCTGTGTGACGATGGGTTTAAACTTAGTGGATTAATCGACAAAAATATCAAAAACCATGATTCAAAAAAAACGTAACTCTTTTTGAAGCGGTATGAATTGAATGAATTGAAAGCCCCATGAACCAAATTTTGTAATTTTCCCATATGTATTCAACGGTTTTAACCTTAGGCTTGTAACTGTGTAACTAACCCAAAATATAAAAAAATATTTGAGGGAACACGTCGTGTGGCGCGTAAATAAAGCCACACTCCTGGTCATGACATATACCATGTGTCAAAACTCAAAAGCGAGAAGACTCTAGAGAAGAAGTGAACAACGCAAATAAGACCAACTGTTTTATGTCATTCTTAAATAATATAGACTTATATACATAAAGCACTCTAGTGATTGTCGCCTTGTCGGCAAGAGTGAAAATGGCGTCATTTGAAGAAGCACCAGCGGGAGATGCAAAAGCAGGAGAAAAGATCTTCAAAACAAAGTGTGCTCAGTGTCATACTGTCGAGAAGGGCGCTGGCCACAAGCAAGGTTCATTTTTTTTTTACTTTTAATTTATTGTCCAATAAAAATTACCATCACCTCCAAAATTATATTACTACGTATTTCATATGTGGTGTCTTATTGTTTGCAAATCAAATATAGGGATGTGCCGGATGCTTATTCATTTTGATCAATTTGGATATATACTTGATGCATTTTTTTAGGAGTAGGTAGCTAAGCAGCTTCGAGTGCTGATGAAGAAAGTATATGTTTGAGTGGTTATTTACTTATTTATGATGGAATATCCGCAACTGTAGAAATTATACCTTGTTTGGCAAAACTTTCCCAATTTGTAGGATCATTTTAGGATGTTGACATATACTCCCTCGAACCCATTTTAATCGCCCCAATTTTATTATCATTTTATTGTTCTCATTCTATTTTAATTTGTCCAAAACCTTGTTCACTTTTTTAATTATGGTGCTTATATTTATTAAATTTACAATTTTACTCATCTCATTTATTTTTGTAAGCAAAGTAATTATTACATTTAATGCATTTAACCGTAAACTTGTCATTTTAATAAATAAAGGTTTAAATTCATTGATTTTTTCTTAAAATGATTTTTTTTCTGTGAACAATTTAAGTGGGAGAGAGTGAGTATATGATTATATATAAAATGCTTATTAGTCAACATTAAAAGTCAAGTCAGCATTCAAACATTCAAGTCAAGTCAAGGCATTTATTAGTCAAGACATTTATTATTCATTAATTTGTATTGGACCTAAGCTCATGGTAATTATTTCAGAATGTTCTCTTGTATCCTATATAGTTGTTATCAATAATAATCAAGGAAATCTCTCTATTGTTATTTTACATGGTATCATAGGTTTAGGTAAGATCCACTAAAAAATTTTGCTATCCTCCGGTCATCGGCTATTTGCCGGTGATCCGGAGGGATTCCCTTTATTTTCGCTCTAATGTTTTTTTAGGATTTTGTTTTTCGTTTCCAATTCATAAACCCTAAAGTCGTCAAAAAAATGTTGAGTTGCCTTCCATCAACTATATTTTTTTTCTTCATCATCTATTTGTTTTCATTGTCGAAAATCATTGTCGTTGACAACAAAAGTTGATCATCAAATTGCTGCAATCTCCTAAAGGCAAAGTAAGCCATGGCGTAAAAAAAATCGTCACACAAAGGAGGATGCCGCAAGCAATAAACAACTATGTCGTCAAATACAATTATGCTTCCGCTCAAACAAAAAAAAATGAGGAAAAGAATAAGCGGCTTTCAACATTTATTCCAGTTTGTCCGTCTAGAAGGTTGGCGTTCAAACTGCGGAGGAGTATTAGACGATTAGATTATGGTCCAAACCCAATTGTGTGCTTGGGTCTATTAGGTTTAGGGTTATGTTAGCTTATTTATCAAGCCATGTTCTATTATAAATAGACATCAGATCTTATTATGTAATGACACAAAAACACAATCAATAATGTTCGGGTTCTTCATGTTCCATCTCGTTTTTAGTATGCTGATATCTTCACCAAAGGTCTTCCCTCAGCTTTGTTTGAAGATTTTCGCTCCAGTTTGAGCGTACGGCCTCCTCCCGCTCCAACTGCGGGGGCGTATTAGTCAACATTGAAAGTCAAGTCAACATTCAAACATTCAAGTCAAGTCAAGACATTTATTAGTCAAGACATTTATTATTCATTAATTTGTATTGGGCCTAAGCCCATGGTAATCATTCCAGAATGTTCTCTTGTATCCTATATATAGGATAGTTGTTATCAATAATAATCAAGGAAATCAATTAGCCTTTCAATGGAGTTTTACCAATTCTAATAATGCTAACCAATTTAGCCCAAAAAGTAAAGCAACTTTTGTCGCTCACATAGAAAAGACACAAAACTTTTAGCTTGAAAAACCTTACAAGAGCAATAGCATAAGTCTTTCTTAGATAAAACTTGAGGCAAACAATAAGCATTATTCGTTTATTCTCTTGAAATATAACATCAAGATGCGGGGGCAAACGAGAATAATCCCTTTAGTTATTGTGGCCTTGACCATTTGAACCCTTAAGTATGCCTAAATGACAAATTATACCCTAACTAACAATGACATATATTTGATGGAAATAACTATCATATAACAATATATATATATAATCTCTGGGTTGTGGTCTTTTCCATGTATCTTGTCAATTAACTATTCTCTCAATAAACACCATAACTTTGTGAGAAATCCCTCCATCGGATTATTGACATCACTACAAGAATTGACAAACCCTAACGTCATGACTTCATCCAATCCTAATTCATCATCAAGTAAGTTCTTTTTTGATGTTATTGTTATGATTACATGAGATTGATCTTTGTATGTTCAATAATCACATCTGGTATCAAGAGCAATATAAGTCTCATGTATCAAATAAATACTAATATTTTGACTAGTAATTAAATAATCTGTCATAATATCCGATCGCCGTCACATAGTAAATAAGTTATTCTTGGCGAAACTGATGGTGGGTTATACAATAGGAATTATGACTCAAAGCGAGAAATTAGAAAATTGATGCCCATCACTGCGTTCATATTATTTCGTTATGGTTAATTTACTAGTGATGCTATATCAAGTAATTAACGAAAGTGGATTGACTTTTGCTTGTGAAACTGGTAACGAGACAATAAAGAATAATAATTAATGTCATTATGAAAGTTATTAAATAAATTCAAAGTCGGTTATGTTGTTTCATTAATATGTTGTTTCGTTTATGAATACATATGTTAAATATATTCTTTGGTACATTCACACTGATGATCATTATGTGATGTTTGTTCAATACCACTACTATATCTTCTCTAATAATTTACATATATGATCAGTAGTCAATATAAGTATCCCAAATTCATAGCTGGGTGAATTTGTTAATGTTAAATGGTAATTTTTTTGTTAATGTAAATAATCAGTCCAACGAATGGTTGTTTATATTAACATAAAAGTTTATTCATGCCATGTTATGAAATTGTTCATGTTACCACTCAACGAACCCAACGGCTATTTGAATGATAACTTGAACAATGAAATCCATTTAAGCATTACTAGCATATGTGTTACGGTTCTGCCCAACGGTGATATGCGATATGTAGAACACTATCTAATTAAAGAACAATCCACTTCATCTCAACCATCTATTTTATTTTCATTTAATGGTTTAAATTAATTTCTATTTTAATTTAATTAAAAAACTCACTTTCATCCTATTTTTTAAAAATTAAATATCTCACAAACCGTTAATCGTTACGCAAAACGAAATATACCATCGCGACGAGAATTAAATCATCTTTCTATAGATGGGCACTTCTATATACTTTCGACGAACTTTTTTTTCGATTATTTTTTTCAGCCACGTCTGAAAAAATCACATGTGATTTGTAACATTAAAAATCACACGTAAATTTGTAAATTCACATGCGCTTTATGAATTTATGAAATCACACGTGATTTATTACTTTAAAAATCATAAGTGAATTTGCTAAATCACATGCGATTTATGAAATAGCACGTGATTTGTAAAAACAACAAATCACATGTAATTTATTCAGACGTGGCTGAAAAAAATAATCAAAAAAAAAGTTCGTCGATAGTATATAAAAGTGTCCCTCTATAAAAAGATGATTTAATTCTCGTCGCGATGGTGTATTTTTTGTCGTTTGACGATTTACCGTTTGCAAGATATTTTATTTTTAAAAAAGTGGTGGAAAGTGGAGTTTTTTATTTGTTTTTTTTTAAAATGGATGGCTAGGATTTGTTCTTTTGTTCTTTGAGATGATATTGTTCTATCATGATCTCACCTCGATATGTGATATGTATAATGCTTAGTCTAATTAAAGATGTCTAATGGCTTAATTGTCAACTAAGCCAACGCAAGGTTGATAATTAGGCACAACATCTTATATACCTATTATTTTGGTGTTTCGTGATAGGTTATCCTTATAGCTGATATGCTTCCTTTTACATACATATCCCATTAATTCATTAAGTTTTATTTGAGCATACTTTTAATTTTCAATCTATGTCCGCATCTACATTAACTTCCAATACGGGTTACATGTCCAGAATTGAACACTAACTTCTCAACATGGAGAGATCAAGTAAAACTTACTCTCGGAGTAATGGATCTCGATCATGCGCTTCGTATCGATCCTCCCGCTGCACTTACTGCTGAAAGTACAGCAGATCAAAAACGTGACATGCTTATGAACAGTGGGAGCGATCTAACCGTATGTCGCTCATGATCATTAAGAACTCCATATCCGTTGCCATTCGAGACTCTGAGAATGCAAAGGAGTACTTAAGCTCCGTAGAGGAACACTGTTAAAGGACTTTAAGAAGCCCATGCCAAGTCCTTTGATCCTTAAAAAATGTTGCTAGTAATATTACGGGGTAGTTGGTGTACGGAGCACATTATGAAAGAGTTGAGCGATATGGCAAACAAACTTAAAAAGGCCTAGAATGGGAAATCAATGAAGGTTTCTTAGTTCATTTCATTATGACATCTCTCCCTATGCAATTTGGTCCTTTCAAGATCAATTACAATACGCAAAAGGAGAAATGGAAAATAAGCGAACTGATTGCTATGTGTGTGCAAGAGGAAGAACGCCTCAAAGTTGAAAAGCCTGATGTCGTTCATGTGACGATTAAAAAAACATAAAATCATTCCCAGATCTATTCGATTAAACCACTTATTTCCAAGATATTTGAAAATTGGATCTATGACTACTACGTTGAAAATTGGATCTCAATCTCTTACGCAACACCCATTCGCTTATTAATATTTGATTATTGCGTCGAATTCGTTTCGCGTTGTCCTTAATCACGTCTTAATAGGCTCGACGGATCGTTGGTAAGTAACGATTTTTGATGTAGGGTTTCGTGTTTTTGCTTTTTTATATGGGTTTATTCCTTCATATGTGCTTTTATTTGTGATTATTTTTATCTTCAATTGGGGTTTCGTAGTTTTAGGGCTTGTTTTTCCTCATACTTGTGTGGTTTGGTTTAAACATGGGGAACGTTAGATCAAGAGGAGGATTGATGTAGCGAAGATCTCCATTTCGGTGTTTGTCACTAATTTTCCGGATTCGATTTCATCTAAAGATTTGTTTAATGCCTGTAAACAATATAGGCATGTGGTTGACTCGTTTATTGCAACTAAACGATCAAAAGCAGGGAAGAGATTCGGCTTTTGTGAGTCAATTAATGTTCAGTGTCGATAGAACTTGTAAACAACCTATGCCCCTTGTGGATAACCGGCATAAGCTTCATGCTAAGCGTTGCGAGATTTTTCTAGGGTTCGGAGAATAACCCAAATAAGACTTTTGTGTCGTCTAAACCGGTTGGTGCATCTTCTTATGCTGCGACGTTGAAAGGTAATTATAATTCACATCCTTTAGTTGATCTGATGCCTGATATTGTTTTGGAGGAGTCATGTTTGGTGTCACGTGACTTTGATAACTTTGTAATGGGAGAGATAAAAGATTTTTCTGCCATCAACAACCTGCGTGTTTTGCTGGCAAATGAAGGTTTTCTTAATGTCAAGCTTGCGTACATAGGAGGATTATGGGTTATGATTGAGCTTGATTCTACTAGTACCAAGGAGAAATTTATGCAACATGTAGGGGTTGCTTCATGGTTTGCTCGCCTTTGTAATGCTCAAGAGGATTTTGTTTCTAGAGAGCGTATTGTATGGGTTGATATTGAGGGTGTACCTTTACGTGCCTGGTCTCAATCGACTTTCAAAAAAATCTGGGCTATAATGGGGAGAGGTTATTGAAGCATGAGGACAATAATGGAATATGTTATGCTCGCAAACGTATATGTATTAAAACGTCACGTGAAGATAACATCTTAGAAAGATTCAAGATTACTGTTCGAGGTAAGATATATATGATTAGAGCCAAGGAACTTTTCATGTGGTCTCCAATATTTAAAGAACCCGCTAATACTGGTTACAACTCGGACAAAGACGCAGACGTAGGGGATCATGAAATAAACGATAATGGCAATGACTATAGGAATCTGGAAGAGGAGAGTGACATTGAAGCCGTGTCTGATACAGTCTTTGGTGATTCTATTGACAATAATACTGGTGAACAGGAACATAGTAACCTTTCCGCTACCAAGGAGGGATCTTATGATCCATTTAATATCTACGATCTTCTTAACAAACAGCAGGTAGAAGACAATAAATCTGACAATAGTATTCTCACTCCTCCAGGAAGTTACTCTGTTAACGTGGAGACAATAACATCCGTGACATACAGTAGGGATCGGTCTAGCTCTAAAAGTCGAACAAGTGAATTTTGTTCTCGTGTGGTGGAGGAAGCTCAGGCTGTCGATGATAACCCTTCTCCTGTTCCAAATGCTATTAATAAAAGAAGCAAAACAGGAGGTTCCATTTTGGATTTATTGGACGAGCTCATTAAGGTTGGTAATACTATGGGATATTCATTGGATGGGTGTGCTAAAGACTTGGAGAATATCATCGGTCTACAAGGAGAATGCGATGTTCCCATATGAATTGTTTATCGTTAAACGTGCAAGGTCTAGGATCCAAGACCAACAAAACATGGATTAAGGAGTTAAATTCTAAGCACAAGGTGAGTTTTTTGTTTGTTCAAGAAACTAAAATGGAGTGTGTTTCGAACATGGGAGTTAAAGCTATTTGGGGTAATTATAACTTTGATTATCTTTATAGCGAAGCGTTGGGATATTCTGGTGGTATTCTATGTGTATGGGACCCCAACATTTTTCAAAATCCATCATACATTTCAGTTAATTTTTGTGGCTACTTACTGTACTTGGATTCTCAACCAAATCCAAGATTCTTTTAATCTCTATATAGCGTCCTCAATCAGAAGCGCTAAGCTTCATGTTATGGAGCGTTATTTCTGAGATTATTAATCGTCTGGGAATGGTAATGTGTTGTTATGGGTGATTTTTAATGAGGTTCGAGTAAGGATGAGCGAAAGGGTTTTCTGTTTTTAAAGTTAGAGGTGCAAAGATTTTAAGTAAATTTTTATTACTTACTTCATCAGTTTAGTTTACGTTCAGCTTGAGGATACGCTTTCACATGGTCACCATCCGTCGGCTGCTAAGATGAGTAAACTTGATCGTTTCTTGTTTCTGAAGGGTTCTTGACATTTTTCCCTCATACGTCGCTATCTTGTCTTGATAAACGTTTTGTCAGACCACCGACCTTATTTTACTAGACATGTTGCTTCTGATTATGGTGCTACTCCGTTTCGATTCTATCATTCTTGGTTCGAGTATAAAGGCTTTGGACAGATGGTTGTTGACACTTGGAATCGTCTAAATCTTGAGGATAGTAACGATATGATCAGATTCAAAAAAAAACTTCAGTTGTTTTAAAGAAGGTGAATTAATCGGTGGGTTTCTAATTTAAGAAGGAGCAGTCACGCATATTGACGACTTTAAAAAACAACTTCACGATATTGATTGGTTTCTTGATCAAGGAGGGTTTAATATGACTTGCTGATTGCGCGGAAGGAGTTGGTCAAAAATATTCAGGACTTTCAGATGGTTGAAGCTCGGGACTATGTTCAAAAAGCTAAAGTTCATTGGGCTATCGAGGGTGATGAAAACTCCAAGTTTTATCATGGGATAATTAAAGAAATCGTCTCAAGTTAACTATTAAAAGGAATTATGGAGATTGGTGATTTGTGTGGATGATCCCTCTTTGGTTAAAGATGAATTTCGCTCACACTTTGCTAAGAGGTTCCAAGCACCGGGAGCATCTCGTAGTCGTCTTAATTTTCAATTTCCAAATCGTCTTAACACGGAACAGGCTGCTAAGATGGAAGGCTTTCTATCTCTCATGATGACATTCGCAATGCGTTTGGAGTTGTGGTGATAACACAACCCCCGTGGCTGATGGTTTACATTTGGAGTCTTTCGTAAATTCTGGAATGTGATTGGACCAGAGTTTTGTACGGTCTGTTTGATTGGTTCTTTCTCCAAGTGCATTCTAAGGGTTGTAAATTCCTTTCCCTTTATTGCTCTCAATCCTAAAACTTCGGACGGCCTAAGTTTTGTCGGTGAATTTTAGCCTATAGTCTGATTGGAAGTCTGTATAAAGTGATACAAAAATCTTAGCCAATCGTCTGTCTAATGTGATCTCATAATCCTGTAGCCGATGTTCAAAACTGCCTTTTCTTCCAAATCGCAGATTTTAGACGCCTTTAATTGTTAATTAAGTCCTTTCTTGGTGTAAAATTAAAAACAGAAACGGCCATAGGTGGGGGGGGTTCAAAGTCCACTTTGGCTAAACTTATGATTCAGTGCGTTGGGATTTTTTGGATGAGTGTTCTTGAAGCACTTGGGCTTGGTTTTATGCGCGTTCGTGGGTTCTTGGTAGTCTTTCTTCCGGTATGGCTTCTATTGTTATTAATGGTAGCCCGACGGCGGAGTTTAAATTTCATTGTGGGCTCAAACAAGGTGATCCACTTGCTCCTTACTTGTTTATTCTCATTATGGAATCCCTGCATTTATCCTTTTCTAGAGTGATTGACGCGGGTTTATTCAAGGGGATTAAGATTGATCATAATACACAAATCTCTCATTTATTTTATGCGGATGACGCTATTTTCATTGGTGAATGGTCGGATAACAACATCAAGTTCATTCTTCACGTCCTTCATTGTTTTTCTCTCGCTTCTGGATTGAAGATTAACCTTAAAAAAGTAATCTTTTAGGGTTTGTGTTTCTCGTGAATAAAAAATTATGGTGAACGATGCAGCTAGTGCTCTGGTGTTGCGGTCATGAGGGCTCCGTTAAAGTATCTTGAGTTTTATGGTAGGAGTAATATGTCGATGGTTAAAAACTGGATGAGTTATTAGTAAACTTAAAACTCGGTATCCAAGTGGAAAGGTGTAAGTCTTTGTCGAAAGTGACGTCTAACTCGTTCTCAAGTCGGTATTAGGATCTACTCCTTATACAAACTTTCTTTGTATAAGGCACCCAAAATTGATCTTAATACACATGGAATCTTATGTAGGCGAATTTTTTTCTATGGATCGAATGGGATATACGAAGATTACATGTGAAATTGTCCAACATCTCGCTGCTAAGGAAGTGTGGTGGATAGGGGTATCTAGTTATCTTCGCGTTAAATAGGGCACTCCTCCATTTTTAAGTGGGTGAAGAGGTTTATTTCCTTGAAATCTGCTGGTCTCGTGTGATCCAATGCTATCCATGGTTCCTATTTAACTCAAATCTCTCCCTCGTTCGGTTCTTTTTGTGGCACTATAGTGCGTGAAATTCAATCGCTAAATTCTCAAGGAAATATTTCTTTTCGTTCTGCCGTATCCGGGTGGGCAATGGTATGCAGACGAGATTCTGGAAAGACCATTGGATAGGTGACGCTCCTCTCTATGATCTTTTCCCTCGGTTATTTTCCTTAGAAATGAGCGGTGATGTTACTGTGGCTACTAAACTGCATGGTTTGCTTTCGGATTCTTTTCGTCGTCCAGTTAGGGGTGGTATAGAAGCTCAGCAGCTTGCGCATCTCCAGAACTTAGTTGGTACGTCTATTCTCTCGGAACTCTGATGACCGCGTTTGGGTTTTGTAATAGAAGCGGGGATGGGTCCTTTCAGGTTAAAACATTCGAATGTTTACTTGATGAATATTTTCTTCCTAAAATCCGGTTTGCTATCGTTGGGTAAGTTTATTCCTATCAAGATTAATGCATGTCGCTTGGAGGGTTTACTTGATCGTCTCCCTACACGGCTAATCTAACTCTGTCGGAACATTCAAGTTTTGGATCAGTCTTCCCCGTTTTGTAAAGATGTGCCTGAAGAGGTTCACATTTATTTTTCTTGTCCTTTGTTGTTGAAGTTCCACAGACTTATATGTCGATGGGTGAATCGTGACGGGTCCCTCCGTAAGCTCTTACGAGGAATGGATGTCCTGTTCAAGGATATTTCGTCTTGGGTCTATTCTTAAATGCATGCTGGAAGGTATTTTCTACGTTTCATGGTGGTCTATTTGGAACTATCGGAACAGTGTTCTTTTTGCAGCTCAACCCCCTCGGAAAGATATCATCTTTGATGACATTGTTACTCGTTCGTTTCTTTGGTGTCACGCCAGATGTAATAAGGCGTTTAGTTGGGATAGGTGGTTGCAACACCCTTATTTACTTTCTTTGTAATTTTCTAGCTTCTTGCTAGTGTTTCTTTTTTGTCTAATAAAAGTTGTCGTTCAAAAAAAAAAACTACCACTAACTCCAATAAGAGAAAGGGCTCATGGAAGAGCAAAGGTTCAAGTGGAGATAATTCTACTCCAAATAAAGTCCAGAAAACGGATACAAGTACTAGCTCATTCCAAGGCGGTCCAAAATGCAAGTTTTGCCATAAGAAAGGGCATACTCAAAAGGATTGTCCGAAATTTAAGGAATGGTTAGCAAAGAAAGGTATATTTGAATCTTTTATGATCAATGAATCTTTCAATATTAATGTCCCTATTAATTCATGGTGGATTGACTCTGGATCCATGGTACACATTGCTAATTCTTTACAGGGGTTTCGTACAATCCGAAGATTGGAAAGAAACCAACGAACTGTTAAAGTCGGGAATGGAGTTGATTTGAACGTAGAAGGTATTGGGACCTTTTCATTAAATTGTAGGGTGCTTTTGATAAATCTTTAATGGAACCTTTATGTACCGAGCATGACTCAAAACTTAATATATGTATCTAAACTAATTATTGATGACTTTATATTTACGTTTGGATACAATAAAGTATATATTAGTTTAAATTCCCGTGTTGTTGGTAATGGTTGTCTTGAGGGAAACCTCTTTAAATTATGTTTAGATAATCATTTTTCGGAATCTTTATTATCATTTAATGTTAATGAGAATGTGAATCAAAATAAGAGAAAACAAGATTCGGAAACCTCATCAAAATTATGGCACCAACGTTTAGGCCATATTTCACGAGACAGAATGACTAGACTTGTGAAAGATGAAGTTCTACCTAATCTTGATTTCTCAGATTTTGAAAAATGTGTAGAATGCATAAAGGGAAAAATGACCAAAGGAAATAAGAAAGGTGCCACACGAAGTACCAGATTATTAGAACTAATCCATACCGACATATGTGGACCTTTTCCTTCGGGCATTGGTGGTCATAAATCATTCATTACCTTCATTGACGATTACTCACGTTACATGTACTTGTTCTTAATTAATGAAAAATCCGAATCACTTGATATGTTTAAAACTTTTAAAGCGGAAGTTGAAAACCAACTTGACCGTAAAATTTCGGATAAGGGAGGTGAATATTATGGCAGACATACGGATGTTGGTCAAGCTCCCCGATCTTTCTTTGACTTTTGTAAAGACCATGGGATTATTAACCAATATACCATGCCGGGTACCCCTCAGCAAAATGGTGTAGCTGAGAGGAGAAATCGCACCCTTATGGACATAATTCGTAGTGTGTTAGCAAATTCAAACCTTCCTAAATTTCTTTGGACAGAGGCATTGAAAACGGCTGTCCACATCCTTAACAGAGTTCCCTCTAAATCTGTTCCAAAAACACCATATGAAATTTGGACAGGAAGGAAACCCAACTTACGATATTTGCGGGTTTGGGGATGTCCAGCTAAGTTATACAATCCTCAATCATGAAAACTGGACTTAAAAACTGTTAGTTGCTTTTTCATTGGGTACCCAGAACGATCAAAGGGTTACCGATTTTATTGTCCGTCTCATAGTACCAGAATTGTCAAGACACGTCATGCAGAGTTTCTTGAAACTGCTAACAACAGTGGGAGTGGTTCATTTAGAAGAATTGAACTACAAGATGCTCGGGATGAGACACCTATAATTCATGTGCCCATCCCGATTAGCACGCCACTTGACACCTCGAATGATCACTTAATTGCTCAAGATCATCCAAATAATGTCGAGAAAAATGAACCTAAACCTGAAATTAATGTTGAACAATAAGAAACTCAACAGCCGTTGCGCAGGTCGCAACTAAATAGGCAGCCCACAAACTTTGATGATTACTATACCTATTTGAATGGGGCCGATTTTGACTTAGGGAAATGCAATAACCCTGAATCCTTTGAGGATGCCATTACTTGTGACCAATCAGCTCATTGGAAGGAAGCAATAGAAGATGAGCTGAATTCAATGAGCAAAAACAACGTTTGGGAACGTGCTGAATTACCAAAGGGTGCAAAACTCGTTGGATGCAAGTGGGTCTATAAGACCAAACTTGACCCAAATGGAAATGTTGAACGATACAAAGCTCGTTTGGTTGCGAAAGGGTATACTCAGAAGGAGGGCATTGATTATAAAGAAACCTTTTCTCCTGTATCGAGAAAATATTCCTTAATAATCGTAATGGCCCTTGTAGCTCACTTTGACTTGGAGTTACATCAAATGAACGTCAAAACGGCATTTCTTAAAGGTGATTTACATGAAGATGTGTACATGGCCCAACCACAAGGTTTTAAATCTAAAGGCCAAGAACATCTAGTTTGTAAACTCAAGAAATCTATTTATGGGCTTAAGCAAGCATCTCGTCAATGGTATTTGAAATTCGATGAAGTGATGAAGAAACACAACTTCATCAAGAATCAGGTAGATCAATGCGTATACCTCAAGATGAGTGGGAGCAACTTCATTATACTTGTGCTTTATGTGGATGATATCCTTTTAGCAAGTAATAATATTGATTTGTTGCATGAGTCAAAACGTTTTCTATCTAGAAACTTTGACATGAAAGATCTTGGTGAGGCTTCGTATGTTATTGGAATTGAAATTCACCGAGATCGAGCCAATGGGAAATTAGGATTATCCCAAAAGGCATATATTGAATGCGTACTCAATAGGTTCAATATGCAACATTACTCTCCCACAGTCGCTCCCGTAATTAAGGGTGATGTTTTCGGGTCGCATCAATGTCCGAAAACTGAGGCTGAATATGAGGAAATGAAGCGAATTCCTTATGCTTATGTAGTAGGAAGCTTAACGTATGCTCAAGTTTATACTCAACCCGATATCGCTTATATATGTGGCATGTTAGGCAGGTTTCAATCTAATCCTGGCCTACTTCACTGGAAAGCTGCTAAGAAAGTATTGCGATATTTACAAGGAACCAAAGAGTACAAACTAACTTATACTAGATCCGACAACCTTGAAGTTATTGGATACTCAGATTCAGACTTTGCGAAATGCAAAGACACTAGTAGATCAACTTTGGGTATATTTTCATGCTGTCAGGTGGGCCTATTTCTTGGAAGAGTAAAAAACAAGTGCTAACAACGACATCAACAATGATGGCTGAATACGTCTCAGTTTATAATGCGACATGCCATGCAATGTTGTTGAGAAATTTGATCACCGGACTCAAAATTATTAACTCCATTTCAAGGCCATTAAAGATTTACTGCGATAATAGCGCAGCCGTAAGCTTCTCGAACAGTAATAGTTCAGCTGGAGCTGGTTTATACCTCGACACAAAGTACTTATTCGTAGGTGAAAGAGTGGAGGAACAACGTATAACTATCGAGCACATTAGAACTCATGAAATGCTTGCGGATCCGCTAACTAAAGGTCTACCACCCAAAGTATTTCAAGGCCATGTTGCCAAAATGGTTTTCGTCAAGACCTTACATAATGTTGTTAGTTAGTGCACTATTTCATGATAAGTTTAACTTCAAAACAAGCGCTTTAAGACAATATCCTTCACTATAATATCTAGTTTGTCTATATTTACTTTGAACTGTGTACATTTATGTTTCATTATAGACAAACATAATTGTACCACATTATTCCATTGTCATTTTGGCTTAATAAACTCATGTATTTCATATTAGTATCATTAGTATAATGGATGGGGGTCCCGTGTCAAACGTGACAGGTGTGGCTGTATCTTTTTGCTTTGGTGCTATTATGGAATTATGATAATTTCTTATAAACTTGAAACTGGCCAATATAAATTTTCAAGTTTATGTATCTATACAAATGGTCACACGGCCAAGTGGGAGAATGTTAGAATAACCCCTTTAGTTATTGTGGCCTTGATCATTTAAACCCTTAAGTATGCCTAAATGACAAATTATACCCTAACTAACAATGACAGATATTTGATGGAAATAACTGTCATATAACAATATATATAATCTCTGGGTTGTGGTCTTTTCTTTGTATCTTGTCAATTAAATATTCTCTCAATAAACACCATAACTTTGTGAGAAATCCCTCCATCGGATTATTGACATCACTACCGGAATCGACGAACCCTAATGTTATGGCTTCATCATCAAACCCTAATCATCAGTCGGTTCTATCATCAAGTAAGTTCTCTTTGATGTTATGTTATGATTACATGAGATTAATCCTGGATATGTTCAATTAATCTAACATAAAGTCTAAAGGATGTTTGCATACCCTTTTAGAAATAATTGTGCTCTTAGAGCGTATATGCTTATGTGCTATGTGCTAGGACTTATGTGAGAGGCATGAAAGTTAAACAACATCGTTGTTTTAACGAGATGAAGGATAGATGTCAATGCATTATTCAAATAATGGTTAACATATCTTGGATTCTACATGTCAAACCTATGTGCTATGAACATGAAATTTGATCTACATCTACTCAATATTGTAATAAATATCGTCTCATATATTTAAAAATGTAAAATTGACTTATTCATAATATTGCATGATCTATTCCCCATGATAGTCATGATGGGTTAGTTAGACAAATTCATTGACAAAATCACTTTGGATCACAACTCATCCTTGTGTTAAAAATGTTGCATTTATGTCAACTAGTTCATTTTATGTGTTGATTGCATGCTATGTGTATTAGGTATAAAAGAAAGGAAGAGAAGTGAACTTCATATAAACATTCTAAAATACACAAATAATAAACATGATAATTTAGTTGTCTCATCCGAGAAACTATGAAATTAATTTACCATCCACTATGGTAATTAATATTACCAATGTTGATACAACACATCGATCATAAGTCTGAGATATTATACTTAGCAACTCTTCGCTATTTTATAATGGATTATGTGTCCAATATGTGTAAAATATCCAAAGGGAGTAAAATCCACATTGAAGTAGGTTTGATAACTTGGAAAATTAATTTACCAACCACTATGGTAATTAATATTATCAATGTTGACACAACACATCGATCATAAGTCTGAGATATTATACTTATCAACTCTTCGCTATTGCATAATGGATTATGTGTCCAATATGTGTAAAATATCCAAAGGGAGTAAAATCCACATTGAAGTTGAGGGGGGGATGGCATTAGTAGGGGTGGTTGAGTGAGGGGCGGTTAGTTTGTAGATGAAGATTAGTTGTTTGAGATTGATGTTGGTTTTATTTGAAGAATTGGGATTATTTTTTTAATGATGGTGTGGAAGTTACATTTGGCAGGCCTAACCAAATGCTTCCAATCAACATGATATAATGGTCTTCCCATTATCCTCAAACTTTCTTCATATAATCATTTCTACCACCACCTCAAAAAATCAAAATGCATACTAGTACACACCTATCATCCCTCTTTAACCCCTATAAAAACCAATGAAATACCAACACACTAAACACACTATCTTTTTCTTCTCTCTAAAAATTGATAACACATAAGGAAATAAGTAAACATAAGTAAATCATCTATTTGCAACTACAAAGGGAAGAAGATTATGAAGGAGAATGAACCGAATAATGAATGGGTCAAACCAACAAATGATGAAAATATGATCTTAGGAAACTACATAAGGAAGTGCCTATCGAATGGACCGATATGGTACAAGATGGGTATCCTCTCCCTCACAAGCTCCATGAAAATGAGCACCCTCACATTGCTTCTTGCCAATGTTTCAAGAAAGGTATTAAGGTCCAAAATGACCTTTAAGAGTTACATGAGGAGATGAGGGAGATCCACTATTCCCTTAACAACAACGTCAAGTTGTTGAGCTCAATGGTTGAGCCACTAGCAAAGCCGCAACCCAACGCCGCAAGAAATAGACGAGTTAGAAGGAATTTCTAAATAAGGGGATGATGTGTGTATGAATTCCCCCCAACTATAATGTGCTAGTATTGTGTGTAATATATTGTATGTATTGTTCTCATATGAAATAAATTGAACATTTCTTGGTTTATATTACTTTGCTACAAATAAGATGAACTAATTGTCCATGCATGCTCAACAAAAATTAATTGGAGTCATGAATAACTATACATACAAAATGCTAAAATATTTATATAATGATATGCAACATTGTGCAAAGTCACAATAATCAACATTTGTACACCTCTACGTTTCCAAGATTCCAAATGGTAAGCTAACCCACTTTGGACTTGCACATGTGTATATACTTTGTTGCGTGCGTTGTCTTGTTTTTGCTTGTTGCTAGTATAGCCAAGAACACCTTCGAAGGTGATGCTTGGTAGCGGGTACAAGTTTTACATTTATAACACGACTAATTAAACTACCAAAGATGCATACGAGCAAGTATACTCGTTCATTCATAGTAAAGTTGGGTAAGTCGAGTTCGTTCCATGGGACTTTGTGATAATCATTACAAAGCAACAAAATAAGAAAATAGGTTGTCACGATCCCTATCACTTCTAAATTCAAAGAACACATCATACTAAATTCATTCATGGTAAAAACAATACTTGTGCTAAAAATCCATTTCATTGATATAAGAGTTGATTCGTTGGTTAAACTTGATTGTATGACTCACAAAACATGGTTTATGTGGATTTGATCCATGATGTATTTCACAAATCCACACATATTTTAGATTGATGGTGAACCCTCTCGTCCTATGAACACCATTTTTACTAAATCATTTTTAATCCAATTGCTAGAAAACCATGATCATGTCAAGTTGTTCAAACGAGCCCTTTCGGCCTATACTCGAGTTTAATATCAAAACAAGCCTTTTTAATATGTTAATTTGATGATGTCAAGCATCAAAAACTCTTACTCATTCCTGCACTAATTTTGAGAGAATGAAAACATAACTGGAAATTCTTTCGGCCTATAAATCCGTTTAGGTCCCATCAACATATCAATTAAACAAGTTAATTCTTCAAATAAACCACAAGACAAATCATAGAGTCATGCATACAATCATAATCAACACTCATCATCAAATCAATATCATTTTTTGCACAAGTATAACAAAACTACTCAATACTTATTTCAATTACCTCAAAACATAATTCAACCATATTGTTCATGATATAAACGTAAGTAAACTTCTACAAATTTAGAACAAGGATTATACCTAGCCAAATGATTACACAAGAGAACTTAGACTTGGATTTAGAGCAATCCAAACGCCTCCAATCAACTAAGAATACCAACTCCAAAACACCAACTAGTAATCAAGACCTTCACCCACGTTCTTGCTTTACTCTTGGAATTCTCAGAGTTGTTCTAGCCTTTTAGGAGAGTAATTAGGGTTTCTTTAACCTTTGTCAAGGGTTAGAAGAGTGTGTGTATTGTTAAAACCCCCTAGTATGATTATATAGGCTAGATACATGATTCAGGAGCAAGAAAACGTTGCTTTTGTGATAATGGAGGGAAATGATCGGACTCTTGGCTTAATGGTGCATTAACACAATAATAATTGACATTTTGTAATTGAAAAACTCGCCCAACTGGGCGGCTAGAACACGAGCCGGGCGGCTCGATGGGCTCCTCCAGCCTCTGAGACTGCTCCTCCAGCCGTGCGGCTCGGGCAATACTCCAAAACGTACTTTTGCGTTTTTTGTTGATCTTTTCTTCCTTTTTTCTTCTTTTTGGTTGGGTTGGCCCATATAACTTATAGTTAGATAAAACACTTGTTCTTGGGCTTCAATGGGCCTCCAAAACTCTTTATCAAAACCTTCTCTTATCGGGAAATCTTCGAAAGTAATTATCTTCATGTTTTTTTTCTCATTTTCTCATCTTCTTTCGTCTTGGCTAACTATAAACACATAAACTTCACTTTGCATAATATTAGTAATAAAAAGGTTCCTATTTAGCTAAATATCTTATATAAAAGCACGACTAACGCTCCCAAAAAACATACTCGATTTGAGCATTATCACAAATCTTATTTTTACCCTCTAAAGCCAAAATCATATCACATGACCATACTTGATAATTTTTAGTTTCTTTTAGTTTAACAGAAACAACAGATAATGTAGCAAAATCATTAGGATGTAAATCCAATGGATTAATCACATTAAGTTTTCTAATTAAAGTAACATTATCATCACGTTCATAATCATCATTAGAATAGCCACAAAAAGACATATTGCCACACAAATAAACCAACAACAAAGATACAAACAAGAAATATAAATAAAACAATCAAGAATAAATCAAGATAGTTCCCAGGCTTCCTTGCTACTTAAATGGTAGGTCAAGGGAAAAATGATTCATTCAGACAACAACAAATCTAATACCACAATGAACAACCCCTCCAAATCAACAATAACTTCTCAATAGTACCTCTATCTATCCTCCAGCAATCTAATACAGAAAGATAAAGCAGAAAATAAAAAGAGAGTGTGAGTAGTGTTACAGAGCACGCAATCAGCAATAATCCAATGGACGACTCTCCTTTGATTCACTTAGTCAAAGGATAATAAGAATGCAAAATCTTAATTCCACAATCACCAAACCCTAATTTCAAGAATTAGGTGTTTTACCTAGAGCTTTCCAAGAACCAATCAAAAACACCGAAGAATTAACTAACAACAGTTAATTGATTACTAGAAATCTTTAAAGCTTAAAAGCCCCAAATTCTCCAAACCCTAATTTCTCAAAAATTTGGTGTTTTTAGAAAAAGCTGTCAATTCAACAAAATTAAACTCAGATTAATCAATTAACAACAGTTAACTGACCAAGAACTTAATAAAATCAAATATCCCCAAAAATTTTCAAAACCTTAAGTTTAAAATCCAGAGCTAGAAGGAAGACCTTGGTTTGATACCATGAACAAATATGAAATCATTGCACAAAGGATCTTGAATCTCAATTCAAGATCAATTACAACTTCTCAAACCAAACATAGCATAAGTTATTGTTCTTAATTAACACCACCAAATCAACTCATAATCCACCCCTAACTAATCTGTTGTGGATCTATTATCTATTTGATAATAGTTATATTACAAACAAGATATAATAATCGAATAAAGAGACCGATCTAAGCTTTTAAAGAAAAGGATGATAATATCGAATTGAGAGAGAGAGAGAGAAAGACTGAATTTAGGGTTATGACTTAAAGTTATAATCATGTTGGTCTTTTATAGCCTAGCTTATGTGTGCTGTAACAATTCATTTGTACCCCCTGATAATAAAACATAAATGGGACATAACACTAAAATATGGATAATTATCTTGTAAATATGTTTGTATTGTGTTTTTATGTCTTACAGGTACAAAGGATTGATAACAAAGCAAAAACGGTAATTTTTGGATAACTTTTGATGACGTTTTCACGTTTATCGAGATTAAAATGAACTCGTAAAAATCCCATGATCACTCCATTGGAAAGAGCACGAAATTACGATCCTATCGGTATCTTACTCGACCCCTAAACCTTCTTTATTTGAACATTGTCACATCTTATTTGAACTTTTATATTAATAACTCTGAACTGGGCCAAAAATAGCATAAAAGGAATATATTTACCCTTATATTATGATGGTTGAGTCTAGCAGAGTTGGTACTTTGGGCTTCCTTAGAGTTTCACTCGGGAGGTCCCGAGTTTGACTCTTGCTTAACTCCCACTGTTATTATCCACGTTAGTATCCACGTGGATGCCACATGGGCACACATGGTTGACACGTGGATCCAAGTGGCATGCCACGTGGCAACCAGACCCACTGTTGACTGGCGCTCAACCACCGTTGATCGATGGTCCGGTGGTGGTATGGTAGTGGTCCGGCGGTGCTCTACGGTGGTCCGCCACCGTTGACCGTCATTGGCCACCGTTGATCGCCGCTGACCACCGTTGACCGGTGGTCCGGCGATGGCTCCGGTGACGACGCCGGTGACAGCTGGCAGGCCACGTGGCACCACTCAGGTGGTGACCTGTTGTTTTCTAATGATTGGTACAAGGTTTCAGGTTTGGGTACGAGGTTACAGGTTCGGTTGGCGGCTCGACTGGTTAGGTGGTTGGCTCGGGACACCCGAACCAACAATGAATCATCTAGAAGCACACGTAGCATGCAGTGATAGGTGGATCGGGTATAATACAGTTGTTGGATCCCGAGCCAATGATTGGCGTTATCATTAAGCAATGATGAGTCGGTGGGAGCTGCGAAAAGACAAAAATACCCTTAGATCTGGAAGTATGATTGGATGAAGACCTGAAAAGACAAAATTTCCCTCACCCCACTTTGGGTTATAAATACCAGACGCAACAGCTGTTGAGAGGTGTTAGGAATTTAGTTTTTACTCTCAATTTTTAGTATAGTTTTTTTTAGTTGTAGCTTATTTCAAGTTTTGTAAAAGCTTTTCTAACTTATTCAAGCTTATTGTAAAAGATCTTATTTGGCTTATTAATAAAGTTTGGTATTGTTTAAGTGCTTATTCCTCTTGTCTTAATATTTCTTTTTCTTTTTTTTAGCTTATTTTTGAAATAAGCTCTTTTGAGCTTATTGTTTTCATAGCTTATTTTCTATTTCAAGTAAGATTATCCTATAGCTTAATTGATTGAATCTAAGCTTATATAAATAAGCTTTTGCTTATTTCATTTTTTTTCTTGTTTTACTTATTTGGCTGCTTATTTCTTGCTTATGCTTGATTAGAATGCTAAAAGGGTGTCATGAGTTTTCTACTCGGCTTATTCTTTAAGTCTTGAGCACCCTTATTTTCGAGAGCTTATTATTTAGTTTAGTAGTTCTAATAGCTTATTTGTAGTATAGGCTTCGGTTTGCTTATTCTCTTTTTAATCTAGTTTCGGTTTTCTTTTAAGCTTATTTGCTTTTGAGTTTATTCGATATACATCAAAGGGTGCGATGAGTGCTTATTCCTCGGCTTATTTATAAGTCTAAGTCACCTTTTCTCTTTGAATAGCTTATTAACTTTTAGCTTGTTTTAGTTTAATTTTCAAAAGTAGATCTAGTTTATTTCAAACTTTTTAAAATAGCTTAATTGTTTAGATCTACTAGCTTTAGCTTTTCTATTTCAAAATACTTAATATTTTGGAATTTAAGCTTTTAGCTTATAGCTTATTCATATAGCCTAATTGTCTTAACTTTCCTTGTTTGTTTTTGTGATGAATCCTTCTACACGTAGGCGTGGAGCATAAGGGTTGTATAAGCTAGCTTATTTTTTTAAGTTTAGAGCTTGTCTAGAGTTTACTAGCTTATTAGTATATAAAATTCTAAAATTTTTCATCTAATAAGTAAATAAACTCTACTAGAGAAATAAACCTGGCATTTTTGCTTAGTTTATATAATCGGGTGGTTTAATTCGTATTGGTTTCGGCATTCGAGTTCTAATTTTTTTCCTATTTCAATTGGTAGTTGTAGCTTATTTAGTAGATAAAAAATGTTTATGTTTGATATGATAATTGTTGTTAGCTTAATAAGTATACATAGTGAGTAGTTTTCTTATGTTTGTTGAGTGAATTATG
>BQNB010085436.1:6068-28475 GCA_026074375.1 Tanacetum coccineum | reverse complement strand
TTTCTGCACATTTTAAGTAGTTAAAAACCATTTTTCTTAATTTTTCCAATTAAGTTTGTATTTTCTAGAAATTAAAATAGTTTTTAAGTAATTTCTTTTTCTAAAAAAAGTCATATAAAATTCAAAAATAGTTGAAAAATTCTAATTCTTTTTCCTAAAATTTTCTTTTTAAATTTGTGATTTTTAGGTATTAAATTTGTTAAAAGTAGTGCCTTAGATTTTAAATTTCAGTTTTAGTTCACGTTTTTAAGTCGCGTTTGTTAATTTTTAGTATTAGTTAAGCGTTTTTAATTTTTTAATTGTTTTTATAGTTTAATTGTGCTATTATATTCATAGTGTAATTCAAAATTCAAAAATCCTTTATCCATTCTTGACTCGAATCCGAATTATTCCCGAATTTCAATTCACGACTTCGTTGGGATACGACCCGAGAAGAAAATACTTCCCGGTTAAAAATATACGTATTGTGTTTTCTTAAGTGAGATTTTATCCTTATATATTCTCTTGTTTGAGAAGTAATTTGGAAAGAATTGTCACAGGATTTATACTATACATATATAAATTTGGCTAGTGCTTACACACGTACCACACACAAACACATTTGTTTTTCCATTTTGATCAAGAACATAAAGATTTAGGAGTATTGGGTTGATTCTAGTGTCCGGGTTATTATTTAAACAACATTTGGGTTGTCGGATCGTGTCCTAACTCGCTTTCAAAACCCTCTTTGTAAGTCTTCTAAATTTTGATTTAACTTGTACTTTTGAATGTCTAATGATGCGTAGAAGCTAGTTGTACGGTGCGTTTTCTAAAAATCAAACACGAAAGATTTACGAAAACCCATTAAGGGTGCGTTTTTGTTCGAGCACAAATAAAAAGGGAATAAAGATTTATCATTTTTATGTCGTGGTTGTGATGGTTGAAAAACATTTGTATGCTAAGTAGCTTATTCATTTCCTAGCTTAAAAATAAGCATATTCGACTTATTTTAGACTTATTAACTTTCGGCTAAATAAAGAATACATGGAAACTTGGTTTCGATTATTTATCCATGATATCTTATTGTTATAAGCATATTTTGATAGCTTATTTAGTACATAAAGGAACTACATAGCTTATTAGCTTATTTAAAAGCTAAATGGACTTATTATGGGCTTATTAAGCTCACGGCCCATTAAGGCCCAATAAGCCATGGCTTATTGTGGTCCTTATTGTGGTCTGACTTATTTTATGGCTTTTGGTTATAGCTCATTATGTTATTTAAGGCCTAACATAACTTAATGGTTTGAAAATAAGCTACGAATAGCTTATTTGGACTTAAGGGAGGCCACGACCCAATAATACAAGCCAAACCATGTCTTGGTCTTGGTTCGGGAGTCTTGGATTGCGTTGTGGTTTATTTCTCGGACTTATATTTGATATTCTATATGATATTGGACCTAAATCGAATCTTAGAACTTAATAAATACGTTTTAGACCTCTATTGGACCTTAAGGCCTAATACGCTAAAACTAGTCGTTTTATACGTTTAGAACGGACTTTAGAAAGTAAAACATATTTATATAAGTATTAAAAGTCGTTGAGGTAATACGCTTTGGTAAACGTTGCGAGATATAGATTTTTGGCATTTTATCGTAAAATGGTGAATTTATGGAAAAATTTTAAAAATTTAGGTTTGAAACCTAGGAAAACGTGGTATAAATGAACGGGTCATGCCGAATTTTCTTAAAGATCCTATACTTAGATTTTTACTCAAAACTTACTTTTACGACAAAATAATAATATATTATTATTTTAATAAGTCGACTAAAAGACAAAAAATATATATTTTATAATTATAAAATATAAAACTTCTCCAAGTCGTTTAGTATGAATAAACGTCTCTTTTCCTATAACTATAAATATAATTAAAGTAACTAAGGTTACCGAATAGACTTACCGAAGTATATTCCTAAATATCTATTATCCGAGGCTTCTTATATTACTTACCTATTGATACTTAAATAGTATATGTATATTATACTAAGGTAAGAACTAGAACATGTTATCTTTTGGAGCGTATATCTAAGTCGTCAACCATCACACCACTGATAAAGTTAAGGGTGACCGTACAACGCATCTGACCTCTATGTATTGACCATGAAAACACTTTTGGAGCGTATATCTAAAACTGAACATTTACTGGATTAGGTCATGACCGGACGTCGTTACACTTGCCTGTTTGATCTAGATCTTTTCTACCTATCACCTTTTGCTTAAGGTGAGTTCTCGTAGCCCTATTTTTTTTACTCTTTTCTGTTGGAGGAAAATGATGCTCAAATCTGTTTTAAACTTGTTTTCTTTACTGTGCGAAACATGTATCTTTTTAGACAATGCTTTGTGCTTATGACTGCTATGTGAATGACATGAGATTAGTTGAACTTGTTGTGAATCATATCTCGTTATGTGTGGTATTTTAGGAACTTGTGAACTTGTGGATCTTTCGCCCTATGTATAGCTCCAGCTGGTAGGCTTTAGGTGCGAGTAATCTGAGACTTGTGATGCTTGTGAACTTGTATGCTTGTGAACTTCCGCCCTATGTATAGCTCTAGCTAGTATGCTTTAGGTGCGAGTAAACTGAGAAGCTTGATTATTTAAGAGTGTTAGTATCTAAATCTATTGTGCATCTATGAATCTATGATAACATGGGGTTGCTATATTAGTATCTATATCTGTTGTGCATGTATGAACCTATGATAGCATGTGGTTGCTATGTGAGTATCTATATCTATTGTATATCTATGAGTTTATGATAGCATGGGGGTTGCTATGTTGGTATCTATATCTATTTTGTATATATGAATCTATGATAGCATGGGGTTGCTATGTTGGTATCTATATCTATTGTATATTTATGAGTCTATGATAGCACATGGGGTTGCTATGTTGGTATCTATATCTATTGTATATCTATGATTCTATGATAGCATGGGAGTTGCTATGTTGGTATCTATATCTATTTTGTATCTATAAATCTATAATAGCATGGGGTTGCTATGATGGTATCTAATTTAATGCATGTATTTATTGTCATATTTGACATTTGTCTACTTTTTGAAACTATGGCACAACAATTGGGTAGTTATCAAACCTACGAGCTCACCAACTTTATGTTGACCTTTTCGAGTATCATTTTCATAGGTATTTCAACCAAGGTAAATTGAAAGTAATGGGGATAAAAAAAGTACACTTTTTGAGGCTTAACTAGAGACTTGTGTTTTTGCTAATCAAGGATAAAACATTGGGGAACTTTTGTAAACTTAAATCTTGTAAACTTGGTACAGTGTGATCTTGTATCTTGTGCAATGTAATCATATCGTCGCATCCCGTATTTCTTCCATTGTCGGGGTGTGACAAATTGGTATCAGAGCCAAGGTTATAGAGAATGCCCGTTTTTCTAAAATAAAAACACAACTATAACCAAACTAAAGTTTTCGTAAAAACCTAAAACATGACAAAAGTTGACTAGCTCGAACATTTTATGGTATTTCCTAAATTATGCATAGCCTGATCCACTATGCCTAATTCACGATGGACCACGAAATGATAGGGGTAGTCTCCCTAAGTTATGTTAGAGGAAGGGAAGGGACATACAGAATACTAAGACCACCTAAAAATGATTTGACCTTGAACGTACATATTGCATATATGTACTTTCACATTATACTATGAGATTGCTTGCGAGTGCTAAGATCTAGATTATCATTGATTGCCTAGTGTTTGCCATGCTGCCTTAGTTGTATTGCATGTTGCCTTGAGATGCTTATTCCTATTATCTGATTGGCTATTGCCTATTTGTCGTTCGTATCTGCTCAGGATATATATATATATATATATTATTTATATATTATATTATTATATATGATTATATATATATATATATATATATTATATATATTTATATATTATATTTGATACCACTTGTTGATCCCACTTGAATAGATCTTGAATTCCTTAGCTTATGTAAGGCTAAGTTGTATTGAATAAATTCAAAACAACTATGATAGAAACTTTGATTGTAAATATCAAAGACTATACGGAATCTAGTCAATGATACTAAGAAGAATTTCAATGAAACAGTAATGAACAAGATTAATAACAAACAGTTTACCAAACTTTCAGCCTCAATATAATACGAACACTCTTAATAGTGTTAGGGTTACAAAACCTTGAAGCTATGAAAAACTCTATGAACTTTGATACGATTTGATATTAATTGTGATACATTGAACTCTATGCCCTAGGACCTCCTTTTATACATCAAGGAGTCCTAACTGGCTTACAATATTTTCCTAAGTTATCATGATCTTCTAAACAAATAACTTATACGTATCTTTTACAAAAATATCTCATACTTATCACATAAGTATTCTTGATCCCTAATCAACCTTTATCTTTTCAGCAGTCTTAATCCTTGAGCAGTTGTAATCTTTCAGCAGTTGTAACTTTGTACCAGCAGCATTAACTCTTAACAAGCAGTTGTAACTTTGTACCAACAGCACTAACTGAGTACAAGCAACATTAACTACTTAGAATATTTTCTTCATTCTTCATCAGCAGTACTAAGTTACACTAGCAGTACTATCTTTACTCTAGCAGTAGTAATTAACAACACTAATATACACTAGCAGTAGTAACTTACACTAGCAGTACTAACTAATTAGCGTATTTTTCATAAAGATTACTAACAACATTAATTTATGCTTAGCAGTACTAACACACACCTGAGCAGCAGTAACTCTAAGATCACCATAAAGCCTTTTAATCGCAACAATCCTCCCCTAAACTTGATATTTATCTTCAAAATCATCAAGTTTCTTCATTAAAAGCTTCATAAATACCAGGAGGATGCTTCCAAATACTTCATTGATTATTGAGTTACTTAGTCATTCCAATGATCAGCTTGAAGCTTCTTATTGAGCATTTATGTGATTGTAGCTTTTTTAAGGGGATATCTTTTCTCTACCAACATAAAGAGATGCATATTTGAAAACCTCACAAAGTGTACTCTACATGAATCAAATAGCTTCCAAACTGTCACTTTGTTTCCTTGTATATACCTCCACACTATATCTTCTACATGATGTTCAAACATTATCTTTAGATCACCTCATAACACTCTCTCATAGCCCTCTTCTGGTCTTGTATACCCATGCCTAGCTTTAACTATTTTCCACAGAGTTTCTAAATCTTCTATGTTAAAGTTTTTAACCATATGAATGATGACTGGGTACCTCTTTGAACTTCCATCAGCTCTTATAATTTGATAAATGCTGATCTTTCCTTCTTTAATGATTTTGTAATCAAAAATGCTTGGAGGTTTAGTAGATAAAGGAATAGCATCAATTGCTACACCTTCTTTATCAGAAATAACTTCCATAAGCTCTTTCATCTTAGCTTCTTCTTGATCATCATCTATCTTTTGCTTCTTAGCCTTTTCTTGTTCTAGCTCATCACCTGCTCTTTTAGAACTACTCTCTTGTGCCATCTCTGCTTCATCTTTCTTTGAGCTTTCTCTCACCAACTCAGTATCCATATCAACAAACATGTTTACCCTTGTCATGGCTTTATCAAATAACTTCTGAATTTCTGCAAATGACTTGTTCTTCAATTGACTCTGCTTGTAACCAGCCATGTGTTTCAGATAAGTTGACATTGTACTTTTCTTTTGTGCTTTAGTTGGTGGCTTGTTCCTCTTTTCTTGAGCTCTTAATGCTGCAAAGTGTTTCTTTCTCTTCTCTAAGAGTTCTACAAACAATCTAGCCTTCTCTTCATCTGTCAATTCTTCTTGCTCTCTTGCTTGCAATCTTTCAGCCAATAACCTATCAGCATCCATCATTGCTTGTGTGTTATCCCATGATTTAATTAAAGCTATGTTGGCTTCTTCTTCCTTTTGTCTTGTAAGCCTTTCTTCTTCTTCCAATTCAGTTTGTAATTAAGCTTGAAGATTTAAAGCAACCTCTTGATCATACATAATCTGATCCTTCTTCTTTAAAGGCTTCTCAGACTCAGTCATTTTTGCCTTGCCTTTGTCCTGTGAAGGTTTTGATGCAGTTGGTGTTGTTGTTGTAGTTGTTGTTTCACTTGGCTCTTGAATCATAACCCCTCTGACTTTGGGTTTGCAGTCTTTGATCTCTTTTAAGTCTGAGCCGAAAAAAGGTCAATTCATCAACAATGATATAGATTTTTATGAGCAGATAGTCAGCACTAACTATAATTATACATGTGGTTGTAGCAGCATTAACCACATGATCTTGAGTTTCTACAAACACCTCATCACCATGAAGATCATGCACTCCAAACATATTAGGATCAGTATCAAAATGAGTACTATCCAGTAAGTGATGCGTCTTCACAAGCATCAATATCAGACGAATTTCCTCCCCTATTTGGATGCATCCTCCTGATCACCTAAACTAGCTTCATCATCTGAGGAAATAACTTTAGCACTTAGACCAACCTTGTACAATCTTTTAAGCTTGTGAGTTCTTGACTTTTGCTTCTTCTCAAGCTTCTTCACTCTCATTTTTAAGCTATCAATCTCCAGTGCTTGAATGGTGTTTGTAGTCTCTAAGTCAAGAACCTTCTTTTGTAAGTTGGTACAAAGTTCCATCAATTCATTGAGTTTCAGACTATCCTCACCACTAAGCAGTAGATCATTAGAATGTGTAGGTACACTTTCCACATTTTCAGTCTCATCCGCCATAGGTTTTGTAGGACGACTAGGTTGAGAAACTTTAGTGTCCTTCCTCTATTTCCTCCTAGGTTGTTTCTTCTAAGGTTGTGATGTAGATGGTTGAGAAATAGTGAGTGTGTGATGGGGATCAGTGGGATTAGCTAAACCTTCACCCATTTCTTCCTGAGCTTGAACCATCATTGTTTGAAATAAAGGTGTGATTATTCCAGAAAAACCTTTTCCTTCCCTCTTCATGTTAGCAAAAATATTCTTTGTGTGAGAGGGGGTAACATAAATCTTTTTGTGATGTGACATATCTCCAAGTTGTTGATTAACAAATACTTGCACAAACCTTGGATACATCCAGAATTTAACCATACTATCCACATTCTTCACCCTACTATCAAATATATACTTGGAAAAGTTGAATTTTTGGTTTGTTGCTAAGCAGATAATTGCAGAAGCCATAGTGCTACTGATTTCATTCCATGCAGTAGTCTTAACACTTTGGCATTGCAAAATTGTATGAATCAAAAACTTCCATTAAGGAGAAAATAAATATTTATAAAATGTAATCTTCTGAGTAAGTTTTTCATACCCCATTCTTGTCAGTTCTTCAAAAATGGTAGCAGTGGGTAGACATTCAGTACCTTCAGCATCTTCTAGTTGAAGATCTCTCCTTATAGTGGATTCAGTTATGATCACCTTCTTCTTATCCACTAGGGCTTGCAATTGTACTTCCCCATTAACCGTTTTTGCTTTGACAGTATCCCAGAACTGTTTAATACATGAACAATAGACTGTAGGATTAACAGTTAAAGCATATTTGATAGGGTTCGCATTCAGAAAATCAACTATCTCCTCAAACCCTTCACTTTTAGTGGGTTTCTCCAAAAATGCAACTAAATTGTGAGTATCAGCAAACTTTAGATCCGACATTGTGTTGGGTTTTGATGAAAAATGATGAAATTGAGTTAGGGTTTATGATTAGAGAGTATGTAAAAGATTGAAATCGATTGAATGAGTGATTGAAACCCTTAATCGAAGTATTTATGAAACTACCCTCAACAGCATTAACGTTCACCAACAGTTGTAAGTTATGCCTAGCAGCATTAACTTTCAACAGCAGTAGTAAGTTTATGCCTAATAGCATTAACTTTTTCTAGCAGCAGTAAGTTTATGCCTGACAACATTAACTTTTTCTAGCACCAGTAAGTTTATGCCTAACAGCTATAACTTTTTCTAGCAGCAATACGTTTATGCCTAGCAGCATTAACTTTCCCCAGCAGTAGTAAGTTTATGCCTAACAACATTAACTTTTTCTAGCAGCAGTAAGTTTATGCCTAACAGCATTAACTTTTTCTAGCAGTAGTAAGTTTATGCCTAGCAGCATTAACTTTGAATTACCAGCATTAACTCCAATTCCTTTCTAATTAGCATTTCCATCATCAAATTAATAATTTAACTTACAAATTCTCTCTGTTTGTTTTTGATTTCTCTTAATTCTTTTAGCTTACAATTCTCTCTGTTTGTTTTTTATTTCTCTTAATTCTTTTAGCTCACAATTCTCTATGTTTGTTTTTGATTTCTCTTAATTCTTTTAGCTCACAATTCTCTTTGTCTGTTTTTGCTTTCATACATCTCTCTTTCTATTTTTCAGCTCACTATTTCTCTCAATTCTTTTTCTCACCAATTCACTCTATCTGTTTTTATTTTCACACATCTCTCTTTCTGTTTTTATTCTTACTTATTCTCTCAATTCTCATAGTATTAATTATACCAGTAGTAGTAAGTATAACTAACAGTATTAACTTAGCAGTATTAAGTATAACTAGCAGCACTAATTATACTTATCAGCAGAAACTTGAAGTTACCAGTACTAACTCAATTTTCCATCCTTAGCATCTTTTGCATTCCATTTCAATCATCATTTGTGTATAATCCGCTGCACATTTACATAATTAACCTCCCCTTAATCAATACTTCAGAGGTTAAGCATTCCAATACTTGCAATCAGATATTGAAATCTGCTAACATCAAATGCTTTTGTGAGCAAATATGCAACATTCTGATCTGTGTGAATCTTGATCATCTGGATAAGCTTCTTCTCATAAGAATCTTTGATAAAGTGATGCCTAATCTTAATGTGCTTTATCTTTGAATGAAAAACATGGTTCTTCACTATGCAGATAATACTCTCATTATCAATATGAATCTTAGTTTGCATAAAGTTATATCCATAATTCAGTAATTGATTTTGGATCCAAAGAACATGTCCACAACAATTGGAAGCAGCTATATACTCAGCTTCAGTTGTTGAATTAGCAACCACAGTCTGCTTATTGCATTGCCATGAAATTAATCTACACCCTAGGAATTGACAACCTCCTGTTGTAGACTTCCTATCTAAGCTTGCTCATGCATAGTCACTGTCAGTATATGCCACCAAATCAAAAGGGTAAATCCTTAAGATACCAAAGGCCCAATTTAGGTTGACCTTTTAAGTATCTAAAGATCCTTTTTACAGCATGAAGATGTGAACTTTTAGGATTGACTTAGAATCTTGCACAAGCACATACTACAAATATAATATCAGGCCTTGAAGAAGTTAGATACATCAATGATCCAATCATGGATCTATATAAGTATTCATCTACATCTTTACCATCTACATCTTTGAGCAAAGGCTTATGGGTTTACATAGGTGTGCTTGCTGTTTTGACATCACTAAAGCCAAATTTCTTCAAAATCACAATCACATACTTGTCTTGACTTATAAAAATCCCATCTTCCTTCTGCTTCACTTGTAGTCCTAGGACGAATGTGAGTTCACCCATAGAGCTCATTTGAAACTTCTTATGCATCATCTTCTCAAATTCAGTGCATAATGACTTCTTTGTAGAGCCAAAAATGATATCATCTACATACACTTGAACTAACAGAATATCACCTTTGTCCCTTCTGATAAATAAAGTGTTGTATATCTTTCCTCTCTGAAACCCATTGTCCAATAATTAAGTTGATAAGGTTTCATACCAAGCTCTAGGAGCTTGATGCAGGCCATAAAGTGCCTTTTCTACTTTGTATACACTGTTAGGAAAGTTTGGTTCTTCAAATCCTGGTGGTTGACAAACATAGACTTCCTCTTCAATCTTACCATAAATAAAAGCACTCTTGACATCCATCTGATACACTACAAAGTCTTTAAATAAGGCATAGGCTAAGAATAACCTGATTGCTTCAATTCTGGCAACCGGAGCAAAAACCTCATCATAGGTCTATCCTTTTCTTTGTGGGTACCTTGTGCACCAATCTGTGGCTTTATTCTTAATCGACAATACCTCTTTTATCTTCTTGTGTTCTCCTAAGACCATTTAGTACTAATGGCCCTTTTGCCATTAGGAGTAATCCATCAAGGTCCAACTGTTTGTAACTTGATTTATAGAAGCTCCTTTGCCATAAGCTCTGATCCAGCTTTAGATCTTTAATGCTTGGATAATCTTCTTGGGTCTTTGCTTGTGATAAGAAACATGCAAACACATAATTATGAAAGTCTTTATGGTTGGTCCTCTGTTGTACTGAACTAAACATAGCATGTTCAGTCACACTCTTTGTCATCCTTCTGGTTTGAGGTGCTGAATTCAAATCTCTAATAATTTGTTCAATTGGATGATCTTTATGAATTCTTATAGTTAAAATAGGACTGACAGGCATAAATGTATATAAATTTTTCATGTCAGCCTCTGCACCAACATCTTCATCATCATCTGAATAAACAATATCTTCCAATTCAGGCATATTTAGATCATCAGCACATCCATAGACTATATTTTCATCAACATTCATTAGTCCCTGTCTATACCTAGCAGCATGTAACAATTTAGACGAAAGTATAATAATGTTAGTGCTGTTAGACACTAGCAATCTTATCTTGATTAACATCTTGACTCTCTGTGTATTGGAACCTCACTATCTTCATTTCCCTTAGATAATGTCGCATTCTTTCTTTTCTCCTTCCTGATGGTTTAAATCCAACATCAGGAGAATCCTTTGAACTTTGAGAGAATAGTGGATCAGCAGGCCACACTGGTAGCAGTATGTAATCTTTACCAGGTACTGTCTCCATTCTAGCTTTACCTGCATTATCATATGTATACATTGTAGATTGATTCCTTGCAAAAACTAACTTATAGTTCATAGACTTTGTTAGTGCATCTATATCAAAAAGCAAATTTGATCTACTTCCTGCAATATTAGGTTTATTCTTATAAATTGAAACAAGGCAGGTTTCTTCTACTATCCTAGACCCCCCCCCCCCCCCCCCCCCCCCCCCCCCCCCATAACAAAGAAAAAAGAACACAACTCAGAAAAAAACTTCTCATTATTGAACACTTCGAATCTTTGCTATTAGTTGAGTATCCCTACAAAGAACCTTCATCAAACCTTTCATCAACCTTACTAGGTGATCTAAGGTATTAAGGATTGTAACAGGATACCCAATGGTCTGCATGCGAACTTAAGGCATGTTTTCTACCAAGAAAAGTTTTAGGTGTCTTGTTGTGAGGCTTGTTAACTGACACCCTATTTTTGGACATAACAAGCAGTATTAACTGCTTCAGCCCAAAAAGTTGTTGGTAATTTTGAATCAGCTAGCATAATCCTAGCAGCCTCTATTAGTTTCTTATTTTTCCTTTCTGCTACTCCATTTGTTATGGAGTCATAGGAACACTAAATTCCCTCTTAATACCCTTCATTTCACAGAACTGATTCATGACCCTATTCTTGAATTCAGTCCCATTGTCACATCTAATCACTTTTACCTTAAGGTCTATTAGATTTTCATTGCCTGTAATGAATGTTTTAAGGATTTCACTAGTTTCATCCTTAGTGGCTAAAAATAAAACCCAACTAAACCTACTAAAATCATCTGTAACAACTAGATAGTACATCTTTTTCATTAAACTCTTTACAAATGTTAGGCCAAATAAATCCATGTGCAACATTTTTAATGGTTGGCTGATTGAATTGACTGTTTTGGTCTTACAAGAAGCTCTGTGCTACTTTTCCTTCTGATAAGCAACACAAGTTTGATTGATTTCAAAAAGTTTTATAGGTAAACCTCTTACATTGTTTCTCGCCTTACCAGTTTATTATTGTTTTGAAATTTACATGTCCAAAGCCTCCTATGCCAAGAATTAGATTCATCTGGTGTGACTTTTACATAAGAGACAAGGTAACGAGTCTCCTTGAGGAATAACATCTTTTAATATCAACACTATTTACTTGTTATCTCTTTCTAGGAACTTTAAGCAAAAATGCTTTCATAATTAATTTAAAGTCTAGAGCACAGAACAACACATTTAGTTATCAGTAAAAAGAACACTATTCTTCTTGTCACACATTTGTGAGACACTGAAAAGGTTAAACTTTAGTTCCTTTACAAAATACACATCTTCAAAAGATCTAGTTACTTGTTTCTTACTTTTACATTCCAGTAATTTTCCCTCATTTGGAATTACCTCCAAAGGCAACAAATCCTCCATTAATTTCTTCATAATCTGTAAGATAGGATCTATTTCCTGTCATGTGCCTAGAGCATCCACTGTCAATCACTCTATTATTCTTCAAATCTTGCTATGGATTGCCCTGCACATAATGGTAAGAAAATTAGTTTCTTTTGGGGACCCAAGTCATTACTAACTTGGATCTGCCTTGTGCATTAATATAGTCAAATCTTTTAAAGGACATTGATGCACCATTGTTTCTGGAGACATGGTCTAATGAGATCTTGTATAGATGTAGTGTTTTTCTTATTCAAAGTTTCTCAACAAGCTCTGATACCACTTGTTGATCCCTTTTAAACAGATCTTACTTAGCTTGTTAAAGCTTAGTTGTGTTGGATAGATCCAAGACAACTATAATAGAAACTAAGATTGTGAATACTACAAACTATGCGGAAACTAGTTTGTAATACTAAAAAGAACAATGAAACAGTAAAACAAGATCTTGCTAAACTTTCAATATATTGAACACAATCAAAGTTACAGAATAACCTTGAAACTATGAATACTAACTATAAGAAAATGATTTCTAGATCTATATTACTAACTATGCCTTAGGGTTTCCTAATGGGCTTACAAAACGCGTCAAGTGATCAATGCATATCTATTCCTAATATACCTCATGCATATCACTTTAGCAGTACTAACTATATAACTAACAGTACTAACTATTATAACTAACAATACTAATAAACTGACAATACTAACACTTTGTACTGGCAACACTAACTATTAAACTAACAATACTAATGACTTAGACTGTTTTCTCTAATCTTCACCAGCAGTAGCTTCTTCAACCAACAGTAGAAACTTGAGAAGCCTTTATTCCTAACAATCCTCCCCTAAATTTAATATTTATCTTGTTAATCATCAAGTTTCTTCATTATCAGCATCTTGAGCACTAGGAGGATGTATCCAAATACCTTACTGCCTTGGTCTATTTGCTTGATAGTAGATCTTTCTTAAAAGTTCTTTAGACATCTCACTATCTACTTCTACTAATAGTTTAGCCACCATTATTAATCCAAGTGTTCCTCTGGTTAAAGGATATTCTTTCTCAACCAACATGAAGATATCAAGTCCTCTTACTGAAGATACATGGTGAACACCACATGTATCATAAAGCCTCCATACCAAAGGATCATGCATATATCTTTAAAGCTTCTATAGAATATCATCATAATCTGGTTCAAACAATCTCTTCAGTTTAACCCATAATTCCTTCTCTTTATCATATGTAGGCTCTGTTGTACTGAACCTCTTCTTAACCAAATCCTAAAGCTTAACCAGGTCATCTCTATCAAATTTCTTCAACATATCAGCAAAAATCTGATAAGCTTCTGTATGGTTTCCAACTCTGATAATTCTCCAACACCTTCTTGTGTCTTCAGAGTAAACCTCCCAGTCTATGATTGGATATTTGACTTATAAGGCTTCAACATATACTTCTTCCACTGGAACTACCACTAATAATTTCTGTAGTTCTTCTTCTGATAATTCTTTTTCCTTTTCTGCTGATTATTCTTCACCTGAACCTAAAGTTTCTCCAATCTTTTATCTTTTAACACTCTCTTCATCAGGTTCTACTCTTGGTCTCTTCTTACTGCTTGCTGCTTTCTTTCCACCTTCTTCAGAATCCATAGGTATAAAATCCTTAATCCACTTCTGCTCCTTTTCATATAGCTTATGAATTTCTTCAAAACTCTTATTCTTTAGTTGATTGTACATCTTGTTTCTTAATTGAATTTTAGTAGGTGGTTTGTTTTTGATTTGTTCAGCCCTTTGTGTAGCAAAGAACCTTTTTCTTTATTCAATTGTCTCCACTAAAAATCTAGCTTGCTCATTAATAGAAAACTACTCTCTTTCTTTTCTTGAAGTCTTGCAGCTAACAGAGCATCTGCCTCTATTCTTGCTTGAACATTATCAAATTCTACAATCAAAGTGGCATTAGATGCTTCTTCTTGTGCAACTCTTTCTATTTGTATTCTTTCTAGTTCTATAACAACCCATAATTTTCATCAATGTAAATATCTATCTATTAAATTAGATGCACTTTAATATCCATCTATTATATATATACCACCTTTTTACTAGGAAATTTTTGCTTTATCTCATTATGCAACGTAACTTGCATCTCTAAAGTAAACGAGCTCACACAACCTCTACCAATGCCATCTCTATCTATGTTTATATCATGAGTAACATCTCTAATATACAAGTCCATAACTTTAATATCATTTTTACAAGTATATATCCATTTAACACGTACTTTATCAAAACGTTGCGATAACTCAAAATAAGCATTAGCGCGCATCGTTAACAGTTTATATCAAAACACTAATTATATGTCTAATGTATACATATAAAAAATGTACAAGCCGTTCAAGCATGTGTCAATATCATTAGCACAAACATTTCGAATAATATTTCACCTCCTAAATCAAGTTACAACTTTCTAAAGCTCAATGTAAAGTTAATAATGCAAGAAAGTCAAACTAGGTCATTTTACCTCCTAAATCACTTTGGTTTCTTACCACCACTTTAACACAAGGTACAAGCACTTAATTCATAACTTCTAAACCCTAAACCTAATACCTAAATCATTTTAAAACCAAATCTAAAACCCTAAACCCTAAACGAAACCCTAAAACCCTAATTTCACTTTAAACCTAAAACTAAACCCTACACCTTAAAACTAAGCCCTAAACCCTAAAACTTAATCCTAAACCATAAACTATCATAAACACTAACCATAACATAAATTAAAACCCTAAAACCCTAACCTGAAATGAAATGAACCCGACACCCCTTTTCTTGCATTTTTACCCATTTTAAGCAACCAAGCACCTCAAGCAAGCACCCTAGCACCTCTATGACATCACCATGACCTCACAAGCAGCCTACCAAGTAGCTCCATCACCTCCTTGTAAGCTACTTGTAAACAAACATCTCTTTGTCATCCTTGTGGTTAGCTGTGGCCTCCAAACACCTTCTACCCCTCTTATCTAGTTTCCTAGCCCACCTTACTCACCTATAGCCTTCCTTAGTCATACCTCTACATCTCTTGATCCCTTATCTGAGTGTTCTTGGCCTCCAAGGTGTAAAATTTGGGCACTAAGGCTCTTTGAGTATTATATATAGCCGAAACATACAACCCTTTCAAATCATCCATCAAAACTCATCTCACGCACTCAAATGGAGTTCTAACCATTACCTAGCAGCAATAGAAGATCAATAGAAGTCCTTAAGCTCATAATAGAAGCGAAGAAGCAAGAAAAATGAAGTCTTGAAGCCATTCCTAGGTGTACGAGTCATAAAAACCTATTTCGACCCATTTTAGCTCAAGTAAGCCTAAGATCTTGTTCCATAAGCTTATATTATGTATTAGAATGTTCATAATACTCTTAAGATCATATATGAACTCTTGTTTGAAGCTTTGAATCCTTAAACCCATGTGTTTTTTATTAAAACCCTAAAAACGACCCGTTTTGATTTTCTAGCTAACAAATCCTTTTTCTAAATTTTGTTATGTTAGAACATCTTATTTTAGCTTATTCTAATAAGCTATAACCTGCAAATATCATTTGAAATCTTAAAATAAGCTTGCATGGCTTTTTAGACCTTTTTTGCAAATATTTCCATACATAAGGGTGTATATCGTAACTTTCTGAAATTTATAACTAAAGGGGCTGAAAATGTCATTAATCTAAAGTTATAACTATAAGGACCTATGTTGCCAAGTTTCAAAGTTAAAGGTTTAAATTATATATATTTTATATATAAAGGACTAAAGTCGTAAAAGTTTATAAACCAAGGGTATATATTGCCAATTTTGCAAACTTAAAAATATAAAATATAATATTTTTATATAAATTATAAAAATATATATTAATATTATAAAACTCGTTATATAAAAACACATGACCACATTACGCGCCTCTCCCTCCCCCTTCATCTTAATTGATGCATTATTTCGTTATATATTTAACATAATTTATCATCAACTAACTTTTGAAGAAACTTAAAATCTTATCGTATCACGTTACTAGGGAATTTCATATGAAGGGTTTCATTTGAGTTTTCGTTTTGACGAGTTTGCTGGGTTTACGATTTAAAGTGCCCTGGCTCCTCAAACGATACTACATGGCCTCTGGATTATGATAGCCCGAACAGCGATACAATATTTCCATAATTTAATAAATCAAAGATATACGTTAAACTTTATGAAGTTTTGAAACATAAACCATCACACTAAGACTTGACATATCACCCCAGGTTGCGTGACGAAGCCGTTACTTTCACTTGATATACTTTTGCCATCAATCAGATTTCCCTATACTGTTAAGGTGAGTTCATAGCCTCACTTTTAAATCTTCTATTTCATAAACCCGTAAGGGGGATACATGCTATAAACCATGAATACAAGTATTTTCTAAATATAATATTGCATCTGTTGTCTAAATCCCTTTATGCCAAAAGACCCCCACCATCATGGACCATTAATCACTTGCGAGTGAACGTGAATATTGTGAATAGGCCTATTGGGATTGACGAATCTTGTTTGTGTTAGCCGGATAGGTAACCAAACGCACTATATTTAACTCATAGGTATATGGTAATTACCTACACGGGGGCCATTATCTTTATATAAATCATTATTGATATATACACTAGTCAGTTTGAGTGCCATGAGCTTAGACACAATAATACTGTTTTCCATAATAATTGAATTCATTGCAATTATTACACTTATGGGTATATAACAACGTAACCTACTCTTATGATGACTTGTATTCACACTATTTATTATAAACCTATGAATTTCACTCAACCATTGTGTTAACCTTTTTAGCATGTTTATTTCAGGTAACTGAACATCTTATGGCATGGAGTGGCACAGACTTGAAGATGGCTAAATTGTTATCATTCAAACTTTATGTTTTCATGTAGATTTTGGGACCTCTGTTTGTAAAAACTATGATGAAATAATGAATGATAACTTATCTTTTAAAAATGTCTCTTTCGAGTCGTTTTCTATGATTATGACTGTTGTACTAGGAAATAATACCCCAGATTAGCTTCCGCTGCTATATGTCAAAAATAGGGGTGTTATAGATTGGGTCGTTTAGTATTTTATTAGTGGTTGTCAAATGACTACAAAATTCTGCCATAACCGAAGAAATTAAATATAGGGATAAAAAGTGTTTCGGGTGCAAATAAAGTATGGGAAGCATGGTTGGATGTATATAGGTGTATGATAAACCTTAGAATCCATCAATTGAAAGGTTACATGATTTAGGGTCGTAAAGCCTTGACATGGGTAGCACGTTAACTTTGTTGTGTAGATTCTTTGCTGACTTTTGTGCACATTTATGAAGCGTGAGGTGAATATTCATAGCCCCTTTTTTCATATGTTTTCTTGTGGTGAAAATGATACTAAATGAATTTGAAATGTTTTAAATGCTGTAAATAATTGTTTTAATATATAAAGGTCATGCATGCATATTATGCTAAAGAATCACCTATTCCACCGCCAACTATTGTGCCTCTATCTTCAATGTTATCTCCAATGTTTAATCCTTATGAATTCTTTCTTCCTGAGGAATTATTGTCACCTAAGAAACAAGGCCATAACTAATCATTCTCCTCTACTTCTACCCTACCTCAAGAATTTGAGATGGGAGAAAGCTCTCGTAAGACAAGTTTGGAACGTCACGAGGTAAAAATTGAGGAAATTCTGAATCACCTGGATGAAAACTCTCTCGACCGCATTGAACACATAGAAGACAAAATAGAAGGTCTTAGAAATGGCCGGGTGATCATACAATAAGTTTTCGACAATCTGGAAGCTGAACTCCAAAAGGCTCATGCTCAAATTACTAAACTTCAAAGGAAGCAAATGCGAAATAACAACAAGATTGCTTTGGCTCGCTTTAGGATTGCTAGTCTAGAACAAATCATCGAAGAAATCCAAGTTCGTCACCAAGCAGACAAGGAAAGTCTTCTGGATGCAATCTATGAACTCAAGAACAGCCAGAAAGGACCATCGAACTACTAGATTAGATACTAGTTATAGCTTTTGCTAGAACCTAGCCACGGGATGTGTGGTATAAATAACAACACTTGTCAATTTTTGACTATGTACAGTACAAAGGCAAGTTGTTCATGATATAATACAATGGCAATCCCGTTATACCTTGTTGTTTCATAATACCGATATATCTATCCTAAAACAATTTCTCTTATATCATCATCTTCGTCTCCATCGTTATGAATCATACCATGATTTCTAAATAAATCATAGATACTTATTTGATATGAATTATCTATGATTTCAATATCACTATTGTTAAAAATGATTAAAGTTCAAAAAAGTAAGCATTGCATTTTAATCATTTTAAGACTTGTGATATCATTCTTATTACGTGTTATCTTATGTTGATAGAATGCCTCCCAAAAGGACGTCAACATCTGAAGCACCAGCCATGACTCAGGCTGCCATCAAGAAATTAGTTGATGATAGTGTTTCCGCAACTCTTGAAGCACAAGCCGCTAACATGGCAAATACTGACAATACCACCAGACTAAGAGAAGCTCATGTATCAAGACAGTGTAGCTAAAAAGAGTTCATAAGCTGCCAACCTATTAACTTTAAAGGTATGGAAGGCGCTATTGGTCTCATCTGCTGGTTTGAAAGAAGTGAATCAGTGTTTTCCCATAGCAACTGTACCGAAGACTACAAGGTGAAGTCTGCTACTGGTACCTTAATTGAAGAAGCTCTATCTTGGTGGAATTCTTTTGCCCAACCTATTAGGATAGAAGAAACTTACAAGATTACCTAGGTTGAATTCAAGAAGCTTTTAATAAAGAAGTAGTATCCCTGAATTGAGGTCTAGAAGATGGAAGATGAATTTTACCATCTGTCTATGAAGGGGAATGATCTCAAGACATATGTGAGAAGATTTTAGGAATCGGCAACCTTATGTCCCACTATGGTGCCAGATTCTGAGAAAATGATATAAGTTTTCAACGGGGGATTGCCTCGAAGTATTGAAGGAAATGTTACCGCCTCTAAACCTCAAACTCTAGAGGAAGCCATTAAAAATAGCCCAAAGGCTAATAGATCATGTAACAAAGCATACTCCAGTGCAAGTATCAAGTGATCACAAATGAAAGTTTAACGACAGAAGAACTTTCAACAATAACAACAACTACCGTAACACCAACACCAACAACCGCTACAATAACCACCAACCACAACAGAACAGAAGACAGGAAACCTTCAGGGCTTATGTTGCCACTCCAGCTGAGAACAGTGGATATTCTTGAAGCCTTCCTTTATGTAAGAAATGCACTCTGCATCACACAGGACCTTGCACTGTTAAGTGTAATACTTGTAACAAGGTGGGCCATCTGACCAAGAACTGCAGAAACAAAGGGCCAGCCACTGGAAGTAATCTGCTGCCAGTGACAGTTACTTGTCATGCCTGTAGAGAGAAAGGGCATTATGCAAATCTGTGCCGAAGAACCACCAACAACAATGCCTAAGGAAAAGCCTGCATGTTAAGGGATAGGAATGTTCATCAAGACCCGAATGTAGTCACGGGTATGTTCCTTCTAAACTAACATTTAGCTAGAGTATTATTTGATTCAGGAGTCGATAAAAGCTTTGTATCCATATCTCTTGCCTCTATGCTAAATATCCCACCTATTACAATAGATACCTTTTACGATATCGAAATGGCTGACAGAAACTTAGTAAGTACAAACACCGTTATTCAGGGTGCAATCCTGACTTTGTTAAACCAACCTTTCGAAATTGATCTCATGCCGATTAAACTCGGTAGTTTCGACGTTGTCATTGGTATGGATTGGTTATCCAAGTATCATGCCAAAATTCTCTGTGACGAGAAAGTCGTCCACATTCCCATCGATGATGAAACTTTGATCATTCGAGGTGAACAAAGTAAAACCCGACTAAATCTCGTATCCTGTATAAAATCTGAAAGATATATATCCCAAGGTTGTCAAGTTTTCATAATCCAAGTAATGGAGAAGAATTCAGACGATAAATGACTCGAAGACATACCGGTAGTCAGAGAATTTCCAGAAGTTTTTCCTGAAGATCTACCTGGCATTCCTCCCGTTCGCCAAGTAGAATTCCAAATCGATTTAATTCCAGGAGCGACACCTATAGCCCAAGCACCCTATAGATTAGCTCCTTCAGAAATGCAAGAAATATCAAATCAACTTCAAGAGTTAGCAGATCGATGTTTTATCTGACCAAGTACTTCACCTTAGGGAGCTCTTGTCTTATTTGTCAAAAAGAAAGATGGATCTTTCAAAATGTGTATCGATTACCGGGAGTTGAATAAACTTACTGTAAAGAATCGTTACCCATTACCCAGAATCGACGATTTATTCGACCAACTTCAAGATTCAAGTGTTTACTCAAAGATTGACTTGAGATCAGGTTATCATCAACTGAGAGTCAGGGATGAAGATATTCCCAAGACTGCTTTCAGAACAAGATACGGACACTACGAATTTCAAGTGATGTCATTTGGTTTAACTAACGCACCTGATGTATTCATGGATCTTATGAATAGTGTGTATAAACCATACTTGGATAAATTTGTGATAGTGTTCATCGATGATATTCTTATCTACTCTCGTAACAAAGAAGAGCACGCAAATCATCTAAGAATAATCTTGTAATTACTCAAAAAGGAGAAATTATATGCCAAGTTCTCCAAATGTGATTTTTGGATCCATATCGTGCAATTTATTAGACACTTAATTGATAGTCAAGGACTTCATGTTGACCCCGCCAAGATTGAAGCAATTAAGAATTAGGCATCTCCTAGTACACCCACAAAAATACGTCAATTCTTAGGACTCGCCGGCTATTATCGAAGATTTATCAAGGATTTCTCGAAGATTGCAAAGTCTTTGACTGAATTAACCTAGAAAAACAAAAAGTATATTTTCGGCGAAGATCAAGAGTCTGCTTTCTAACTGCTAAAACATAAGCTATGTGAAGCTCTAATCTTAGCATTACCAAAAGGAAATGACGATTTTATTGTTTACTGTTATGCATCCCATCAAGGTCTGGGAGCGGTGCTAATGCAAAAAGAGAAGGTTATTGCATATGCATCCTAAAAACTTAAGCCTAATGAAGAAAACTATACCACTCATGATCTCAAATTAGGAGCAGTAGTATTCGCTCTTAAAATTTAGAGACACTATCTGTATGGCACCAAATGTACTATGTTCACTGATCATAAAAGTCTTCAGCATATCCTTGATCAAAAAGAGTTGAACATGAGACAACGCCGTTGGTTAGAATTGCTTGCAGATTACGATTGTGAGATTCGTTATCACCCTGGAAAGGCAAATGTTGTAGCAGATGCCTTAAGCCGGAAGGAATAAATCAAACCACTCCGAGTTAGATCATTAGTTATGACCATTCATCCAAAATTAGCATCACAAATCCTCGAAGCCCAAACTGAAGCAATCAAGGAAGAAAACATCAAAGCTGAGAACCTACGAGGAATGGACAACTCATTTGAAATACGTCCTGATGGAACTCGTTGTATTAAGAATCAAAGTTGGTTACCACTCTTTGGTAATCTGAGAGACTTGATTATGCATGAGTCCCATAAATCAAACTATTCCATTCACCCAGGTTCTGACAAAATGTCTCAGGATCTTAAGAAACTCTATTGGTGGCCTAACATGAGGGCAATCATGGTTGAATATGTAAGCAAATGTTTAACATCTTCTAGAGTTAAGGCAGAATGTCAAAAGCCATCCGGCTTACTGGTACAACCGGAGATTCCTATGTTGAAATGGGAGAGAATCACAATGGATTTCATCATAAAACTGCCTAAAACATCAAACAGACATAACACAATCTGGGTCATTGTCGATCGCCTTACCAAATTCGCACATTTCATCCCTACCCGAGAGACCTATCGTATGGAAACCCTTACAAGGTTGTACATCAAAGAAATAGTCTCCCGACATGGAGTGCTAATATCTATCATTTCGGATTGTGACAGTCATTTCACATCCAGATTCTGGCAATCATTACAAAGTGCTTTGGGTACTCAATTAGATATGAGTACG
>BQNB010085435.1:0-28475 GCA_026074375.1 Tanacetum coccineum | reverse complement strand
GTGGAGAGCCTAGTAGGGATAGGAACGTGAAAGATGATAACAAGAGAATTAGGACTGTGAATGCTTTTGCTACAATCGCTAACCCGGTAAGGAGAGAGTACATTGGCGCAGCTCCTAAGTGTGCAAACTGTAACCTGCACCACTCACCTGAGTCGTCTTGTCATGCTTGTTTTAATTGCAACCTCCTTGGGCATCTTGCTAAGGATTGTAGAGTAGTACATAGGACGGTGAACCCAGTGAATGCTAGAAACCCAATTGATGCCCATGGAGCATGTTTCGAATATGGTGGTACTAATCATTTCAAGGCAGCATGCCCTAGGTTGAACCAAACACAGAGACCAAGGGAAACCGTCCAAACCAAGCCGCGGCTAATAATGGGGGACAAGGTCGTGGGAACAACTACAACCAGGCATGTAGAATGGCATTTATGTTGGGAGCAGAGGAGGCTCGCCAGGACCCAAACATTGTGACGGGTATGTTCACTTTAAACAATCACTATGATACGACTCTATTCGATTTTGGTGCCGATTATAGTTTTATTTCCACTACTTTCATACCTCTGTTAGGCATAAAGCCTAGTAACTTAGGTTTCAGTTATGAGATTGAAATAGCTAGCGGTCAACTAGTAAAGATAAACAAAGTCATTCAAGGTTGCAAACTAGAGATAGAAAGTCATGTCTTTGACATCGTCTTGATACCATTCAGACATGGGAGTTTTGACATGATCATAGGCATGAATTGCTTATCCAAATACAAGGTTGAGATCGTTTTCTATGGGAAAGTAGTTAGAATTCCACTACAAAAGGGCAAAGTGCTTAGAGTCATAGGAGAAAGGCCAGAAGAGAAGGTGAGGTAACTCATGAGTGCAAAAGCCAAAGAGCAAAAACAGGAGGAGATTGTTGTGGTTAGAGACTTTCCCAAAGTATTTCCAGATGACCTATCAGGATTACCACCTACTTGAGAAATCGAATTTCATATCGAGTTAATCCCTGGAGCAATACCGGTCACAAAATCTCCCTATCGATTAACACCTTCTGAAATGGAGGAGTTGTCGGGTCAACTCAGAGAACTCCAGGACAAAGGTTTCATTTGACTAAGCTCATCGCCTTGGGGAGCACCGATATTATTTGTCAAAAAGAAGGATGGTTCCTTTAGAATGTGTATTGACTATAGGGAGTTGAACAAGTTGACCATCAAGAATCACTATCCACTCCTTAGGATAGATGACCTATTCGATCAACTCTAAGGATTACAATATTTCTCTAAGATAGATATTAGGTCCGGATACCATCAGCTGAGAGTGCACGAGGATGACATTCCAAAGACTGTATTTAGAACTCGTTATGGACATTTTGAGTTCACAGTAATGCCTTTTGGTCTGACTAACGCACCAGCGGTATTTATGGATTTGATGAACTGAGTATGTAGACCTTATCTAGACAAGTTTGTGATAGTGTTCATAGATGATATCTTGATCTACTCTAAGACCCGGGAAGAGCATGAAGTGCCCTAGGGTTAGTCTTGAAACTGCTCAAGAAGGAGAAACTACATGCTAAGTTTTCCAAGTGCGAATTCTGGTTGCAAGAAGTACAGTTTCTTGGACATGTGATTAATGGTGATGGTATTCATGTAGACCCTAGTAAGATTGAAGCTGTTAAGAATTAAGAAGCCCCTAGAACTCTGTACGAAGTTCGTTCATTTCGAGGCTTAGCAGGGTATTACCGTCGATCCATTGAGAACTTTTCTAAGATTGCTAAGTCACTTACCATCTTGACTCAGAAGTGTAAGACATTTGATTGGGGTGAGGAGCAGGAATTGGCATTTCAAACTTTGAAGGACAAGTTGTGTAACGCGCCTGTTCTAGCTCTCCCTGATGGACCGAAAGACTTTGTAGTATGATGTGATGCATCAAGCCTAGGATTAGGTTGCGTGTTGATGCAAAGAGGTAAGGTGATAGCATATGCATCTAGGCAGTTGAAAATCCATGAAAAGAATTACACCACCCATGATTTGGAATTGGGTGCGGTTGTATTTGCTCTCAAGATCTGGAGACACTACTTATACGGGACGAATAGCATCATATATACTGATCACAAGAGTCTCCAGCATATCTTTAATCAGAAGGAACCAAACATGCATCAACGTCGCTGGCTAGAGTTGTTTATTGACTATGACTGCGAAATTTGTTATCATCCTTGTAAGGTGAATGTAGTAGCTGATGTACTAAGTAGGAAGGAGAGGGTGAAACCCAAGAGAATTCGAGCTATGAACATGACCCTTCAGTCGAGTATTAAGGATAAGATACTAGCGGCTCAGAGGGAGGCATCTGATGAGCCGACAAAAATGCAACGAGGGCTAGATGAATTGATAGAATGTAGGAGTGATGGGCATTGTATTACCTGGATCAAATATGGGTTCCTTTGAAGGGTGATGTGAGGACCCTGATAATAGATGAGGCTTATAAGTCGAAGTACTCCGTACATCCAGGAGCAGACAAGATGTATTATGATCTTAGAGATATGTATTGGTGGCCGGGAATGAAGAAGGATATAGCCGTTTATGCTAGCAGATGTTTGACTTGTTTGAAGGTAAAGGCTGAGCATCAAAGGCCATCTGGCTTGCTGCAGCAACCTGAAATCCCTAAGTGGAAGTAAGAGAGAATAGCAATAGACTTTGTTACGAAGCTACTAAGGACTAGTAGTGGGCATGACGCAATCTGGGTCATTGTGGACCGATTGACTAAGTCTACTCATTTTTTGCCTATACGTGAGGACTATAAGATGGATAGGTTAGCTAGACTCTATCTCAATGAGATTATTTAGGCACGGTGTGCCGATCTCAATCATATCTGATCGTGATAGTCGTTTCACATCAAGGTTTTGGCAATCAATGCAAGAGGCACTAGGAGCCCGGTTATACATGAGTACGGCTTACCACCCTCAGACCGACGTTCAGAGTGAGCGTACTATCAAGACCTTGAAAGACATGCTCAGATCATGCGTCCTTGACTTCGAGGGAAGTTGAGACATTCATCTTCCATTAGTAGAGTTCTCATATAACAATAGTTATCATTCTAGTGTGAGGTGTGCACCATTCGAAGACTTCTACGGTAGGAAGTGCCGCTCACCAATCTTGTAGGCCATAGTTGGAGAAGGACAACTGATAGGGACTGAGCTAGTGCAAGAAACTACTGAGAAAATCTCACAAATCAAGGATAGACTTAAAGCTCCACGTAATCATCAAAAAAGTTATGTAGACAAAAGGAGAAAACCCTTAGAGTTCAGTGTGGGTAAGCATGTCTTGCTCAAAGTGTCGCCTTGAAAATGTATGGTACGCTTTGGGAAGTGATAACGCCTTAATTATACATGTTTTTAGCGGCGTTATTTATACATATTCTATCATTTCTCATGAACTTTCGATACTTAATACCATGAAATACTTGCAGGTTCACTTGAAGACATCACGAGGTCAAACACAACATAGATCAAGTGAACCTGCAAGTATTTTCTAACTGATATTTTGCGAAAAATTTACTGCGACCGAGACTCGAATCGCGATAATTGGCGTTCAAGCGGACGGAATGATTACAACCGAGACAACTACCGATCTAACCTCGATGATAAATCCTATGATCTTCTCAAAGATTTCATGAAATCTCAGTAATCAACCAACGCTTTTGTTAAAGAAACATTCATGGACCTGAAAACTCAACTCGAAACTGTAGCAAAAAATCATCAAGCTTCAATCCAAAACCTTGAAACTAAGTTCGACAGACTTGCTGACAAGCAATCTGGTCGACCTTCTGGATCTCTTCCAAGCAACACTCAACCAAACCCACAAGGTAACTCTAAAGCTTATCAACGACCGTAATCTCATAATGAGCATGTGAATGCCGTATTCACAAGAAGTGGTAAATCATATGATCCACCAGATAACCTACATGATCAACAAAACAATTCTGAAAACCCTATCAACTTTGATAGCGATGATGAAGACGATGAACCAACACCACAACCAAAAACTCAACCTCCGAAACTAGTCAAAGAAACGCCATTACCAAAACCATACAAACCAAAGATCCCATATCCTCAACGCCTTAGAAAAGAAAAAATGGAAGCTCAATATGGAAAATTCCTCGACATGATTCGAGCCGTCCGAATCAACGTACCTCTTGTCGACGTCTTAGCCGGAATGCCTAACTATGGCAAATTTCTCAAAGAACTCATAAGCAACAAACACAAAATCGAACAAATTTCTGCCGCTTTTCTAAGTGATGAAAGTTCAGCAATGATTCAAAACAAAGTTCCACCTAAACTTGGAGACCCCGGAAGTTTCCTTATTCCATACAACTTTAATAAAAATTTCTCATGTAATGCTTTAGCCGACCTTGGTGCCAGCATTAACCTTATGCCATATTCCTTATATGCGAAACTATCTCTCGAAACTATTAAGCCTACTAAAATGAGCGTAAGATTAGCCGACCGATCACAAAGATCCGATCTATTGCAAAGTATCTTATATAGTGATGGTTAATAGCTGAAAATTATGCTCGTTGAAGTTGGTAATTCACATTCCATGCCTATTTTGTTATTCTCAAAATGGAGGAAGATAGCAAAGTTTCTCTCATTTTGGGGTGGACCCTTTCTTCAGACACTGTTGATGGCAGTAATTCGAGTTAACATAAACAAATCATCTTGGAAGTTGGGAAACTGAACGAATGATCTTTTAATATCGACTCTGCCATTAAAAAACTCTTATTTAAGCGATGTGAATATTTTAGTATCGATGAACTCAACTATGGATAGTCGAACTCGCAAACTATTTGACGCTCAATAAGTGTAGTTGCTCGAGAAGAAAGAAGCAAAAATCCTCCATTCATCGAAGGAAACCGCGTGAGTACTCTAAAGAGATAATCTCTTTTCATTATCAAATTCATCTAGCTAACTTCAGTAGCGATGACTGTCAGATGCGAGAACTATGACTTCTGAGAATCTCGAGAGACTGACAATGAGAACCACCATTGCTGAGAACTAATCACCATCAACACGGATTATAAAATTGCAATAACACAGTCTCTCAAGATACCAAGTCCTAACAGCGCAGACAGCTCGAACTCGCAAATCACTTCGTACTAGAATACTCATTATAGGAATATAGATATTTTTGCAAAAGTAACCACTGTTTTCTTCTAAGTATATACAATATCATCTCAACTTTCTGCTCAAAAACCAAAGCAAAATTGTATCTGTCCTTAAAAACATTAAAGAAGCATTTGCCTGGGAAAAACAACAGATATTCTTGGTATTGCCATCTTTCTGCAAACATAAAAATACAACTTCTGGATGACATAAAAAACCCAGTACCAATAAGCTGTAAGTCCGAAAAACAAATCGAGAAGCGTTAAATCCTATAATGCAAGAATGTGTTGTTAAGAAAGATGTATACTCTCAATGTGAAATGCACTTAGTGATACCGGTATCTAATAATTTACCCAATTGCATACTCAGATAGGATCATTGTGGGATTGCCTGACAAAAAAGATCCGCTCTATCATCTGCTCTAGATACCATAAGAAAGGCAATAAGGATAAGTACACGATAAGCCAGGAATCAGATCAAGGTATTCAGTAGTCATAAAACGAATATGTTGAACTTATCATAACAAGAACCAATACGGGTGTTGGCGGAGTATGCATCAATTATCGTAAACCAATGCAAGCAACCGTTTTAAAGTCATTTTCTGTGCCATTTATTGATCTATGAATTGAGTGGATAGAATCAGAAGCTAAAGGGCAAGAGCAAATCGAGCAGTGGGGGGGGGGGTTTTTTTTTTGGGTTTAAATAGTTTAAGGTTCCGTTTTTGTTTTTAAAAGTTTTGTTTTAAAATATTTAGATTCGAGTTTTATGTTTAAACAATTCACAATATGAACAAACAATATAACAATCTAAACTAAAGCTAAATAACAATGACAATAATATGAAGAGATAAGGAAATGAACAATCAAACCAAGAGCCAAGATTTTATAGTGGTTCGGCTACGAAGCACCTTTTTGCCCTACTCTACTCTCCGAGTATCCTACTCGAGATTTCACTATGTCAACAAGCTCCCTTTAGGCGAAGAAAACCTTTTACACGTCGCTTAAGTTATTTTCCGACACTAAGCTAAATGTCGAGTCCTAATCTTAGCTAGAACCAATCTACCACTTCACAATCACTACACAATCACAAGATCTACACTATCAGATTTACACACTATCCGAATCACACAAATACACAAGATAATTTACAATAGAGATTTGGTACTTAGAAGAAAAGAGTAGAGATTACTAAATAACAATTCATTTCTTGAAAAATACGAATGTTCTTCTCTTGCACTTGAATGAGAGGGAAAAGATGAGAAAAAGAGATTAGATCACTTGAAACAAGATCTAAGAATGTTAGTGATCTAGAGATTTAGAGAGAGAAATAGGATTTTTAGAGATTTAGAGAGAGAAGTAGTATTTATAGGCAGGAAAATCTAACGGTCACTGGGGGGCGGTCACGGCGGTCCCAGATATATATGGGGGCCGCCAGGCCTATAAGAGGGCCGCCAGTAGACTACGCTCCAATTTCAAATTTTAAGTTTTTAATAAAACTTTTCTTCTAATTAGAAAATATTTTGTATAATTAATTTTGTGAAAATCTTTTGTAAAAATGTAATGGATAAGAGAAAAATATTTTCTTGATCACTACTCATACTTAATGAATTGTTTGTTCATAGCTTAAGTGATCACTATTCTTATAAATGGAATATTACGATTAATAATTTGTAAACGTTTAATTTTATCGTAAGCGTTTTTACATTTTGTTATTATCAAAACGTTAAGAGGTCAAAAAATATAAATAACGTTTTTAGACATTATTTGTATTAACAATCCTCCCCTTTTTGATGATGACAAAATATAAACTCATTTTATATAAAATTAATAGTTACACATTATTAATGAGTTTTGTTCCATTTCTCTCCCTTTTTTATCGAATTCAAAAAGGATGATTGTCGAGTAGTTGTAGGAAGAAATAAATCGACGATATCAAGACTCCCCCTTGATGTATGCTCCCCCTTGTTTGGAGCACCAATGGATCGATCTTATAAGAATTGTTTGCTACAAGACAAAGTTAGAGGTAGAAGTGTAAAACAAATATCTTTTAAACAACACATTGGATTCAAGTCACCCAAAAGGGAGTTTCATTCAACAATCAAGAAACTCATACACTAGCAAATGCAAGTAATACATTCATAAGATAAAACTAGAGCTAATACGAGAACTCTTTGTTGATCTTCATCCGAAGCTCTGATCTCTGTTGCCATATTTGCACAATCAGTGGCGGCCACGCCATCTGTAGGACCGCAACAATTTGTCCCGTTCCTAAACAAGTCCAAATAACCTCAACAAAACCATTTACCTATTTTTCTGGATGACAAAAAGAAGAGAAATGGACACACCACTAGGTTTTCAAACACCCATTACAGATACCAAAACAACACCACATATGGATAAGATTGCATGTAAACTACTACCGTTTGTTGCCCGCATTACTCCTGGAAATACGCCATTTGCATTATCATGATTCCACTTCTTGACTCAATCCCAACCCTACGATTAGTCCTGCCTTTGTGGAAGCAAATTATGAAATCCTTTAATCTCTCTTAAGGGAATGACGAAGGCAGATACGCAATAAAACCTCTAAACTAAACTCGAATACTTCAGTAAGGACTACGTTGAAGAGTGGGGAGGAGATGGAACCAAGGCCTTCTCTGAGCCCCACAGGGAAGCTACTCCAACCCTTCGACTCAGGTTCCCTATGGTCCGTAGGTCAACGAGGAAAGGGTTTTTGTAAGGATTTGAGGAAGCACCAAACAGGGAAGGAAACAGGAGGGGAAGGAATGTCGAAGGTATTAGGCCTTCAGAGATTGAAGCAAGGGAAGGTGAAAATAGGGTGAGAATCTTTCCCCACCTTTGGTGGCTCACTTAGGAAGAAATGAAAACAGTCAACCCCTATGATCATATTTAACCTGCATACAGGGAGGCCATCAACCTTCGACTAACATGGGGGGGAAAACACTCCCTTCCTAACAGGTACAACTTTCTCGCACACCATGCATCAAGGCCTTTTATACCTGTAGTTTTGCATTACTCCTTACTTGGACTTGTTGCCTAACCCATGTTAACCCCTACTCTCAACCATCTGTGAACCTTGTCCATGGACAAGCTCCAAATTTCCTTTTCCAGACCCAGATGGGTAATCCCCCTGCCGGAGACACCTTCACTTATCAAGGAGGGTATATACCACAGGCTTTTACCAATAATAGCGTACCTTCATATAATGGACCTATGCATCCCACTGTTACTCCTACGAGTAGCTACCCCTTCTATACACAGCCCATGTACGCACCACCAAATATGCCTGCATACCCAAACCTTGCAGGACCCTTCATAGATTTTGCAGGTTCTGTAACCCCTTTTGTTTGATGGATCAAGGATTATCCTCTTCCGGACGGACTAAAAATGCCTTCCCATATTGGTTCTTACAATGGGAAAGATGACCCAAATAATTTATTGCACCTTTTCGAAAGGGATATCCGAATGAAGAAATGGTTGATGTCCGTAGCTCGCCACATGTTAAATCTAAAAGCTAAGTTTCGGTCACCACTTCAGCCAGCAAAAAGGAAAATTCACAAAGACAAACTTGGCGGTCCATAATATTAAACAAAGATAAGGCGAAAGCACTAGAGCCTTCATCACCAGATATACAGATGATACCTTGCAGATCCTGGGTTTACATGAAGAGCAACGAATCTCAGGCTTTGTTCATGGCTTGAGAACGAGAAGTTTGGTCGAGCCTCTCTCCACGGACCTTCCATCCACTTACAAAGGTCTAATAGAGAAGACTTATATATGGGTTGAAGAAAGAGAGGTAGCTACTAATGGTGTCTCAAACAATCGAAGAGACGGTTATGAAAGGTCAAAGAAAAGTTCCTGGGATAATAACAAAGGACAGAAAAATAGAGACAGATTCTCCCCTTATCGAGGACCCAGTCATGGTTTACTTCCCAGTCTATCGAAAAGTCCAAAGGAAAATCTCGCTATGGAAAAGGCTGCAAGAAGCTTTGAGCCACCTCCAAATATGTTCGGAAGTAAGAGATCGCGAGATACGTCCAAGTACTGTCACTTCCATAAAGATTACAGACATGAAACCAATGACTGTAGATACCTCAGAACTTAGATTCATGAGGCTGTAAACTTGGGACAGCTTTCGCACCTCGTGAAAGGAATAAAGAAAGAAAGGACGAAGTCATCCGACACAACATGGGGGGAAAGTAAAAAAGGATAAAGGCGTTGCACCCGCTGAAGCCCTATACTTATGGTAAGTCGAGAAGCCCATATCTCAAAGAGCCTCACATAAGAAAATACAAACTGCGGAGGAAAGGAAATCATATTTCCTCTAGTAGAAAAGGTGAATAACGCGCCAGTCATTATAGTGGCCAAGATATTCAAAAGAAAGGTGGGCAAATAGTATATATGGATAGCGGAAGAGCTCTGTAAGATTATTTTTATGAAACACGCATTTGAGAAGTAACTTAATCCTGCCATCAAAGCCACTAGGGTGGACTTAAAGACTCCCCTAGTAGGGTTCTCAAGAGAACGTTCTTGGTCCGTTGGTGAAGTTCCGTTAGAAATCACAATAGGAGACGCTCCCCTCTCAAGGACAGAAACTCTTAACTTTGTTATTGTAAGGTTTGACTCCTCACACAATATGCTGTTAGGAAGAACAATGATGCAAAGGATGGGAATCGAAGTCTCAACGATTCACGGAGCCATCAAGTTTCATACCGAAAAGGGAATCGGAACCGTATTTTCAACAGATGAAGCTGACGAAGGAGCGAAGAGGGCCAAAAAGATACCTGTCATAAACAAGGAAAGGATCCTCAATTGCGTCAATGCTGAGGAAAAAATCATAGTAAACGACAAGTATCCCAACCAAACGATGATCATTAGAAGGCAGCTACCTAACCATTTCAAAAAAGAGCTGCAAAACCTCTTAAAATCAAACGCATACGTTCTTCGCCTGGAGCAACACTGATATGAGGGATTTCAGAGAAACTTAATGGTCGAGGGAAAACCTTTTAACACGAAAATAAGCATGAATGAATAAAAACCATATTAATTCCAATTAAGCAGGTGTTGTTGTTTGTTTATGGATTGGGGGTTGGGAAGTTGTGGGCCGGCCCGCGGCCCCGCCGTTTGTGGGGTGAGTGTGGGGGGGCGCGCGGCGCTCGGCCCGCTCGGTTTTTGGGTGCGCGCTTTGTGTGTCGCTCGCGCTCGCGCTGCGAGCAGTTGGGGAGAGAGAGAGTGAGAGACGGTGGGGTAGAGGAGAGAGAGGGGGGTGTGTGGTGTGTGGGTTTGAATATGTGATATTTTTTTATTGTTTTGGTGGGGAGGTGGGGGGGGGTTGGGGTTGTGGTGGGGGGGCGGTGGTTTGGTTTTGTGGTGGGAGGTGTGGGTCGCGCGCGCTCGCGCGCGCGCGCGCTCGCGCTCTCGGCGCGCGGGGAGGGGGGCGCCCCGCCAAGTGGGGTGTATCGCGTCTGCGGCGTTCGCGCGGGCCGCAAGAGAGAGGCGGGCTCGCGCGCGTGCTAAAAGAAGGGCACGCTACACGCGCGCGCGCGCGGCCGGAACCGCCGCGACAGAAGCGCGCAGCTGCGCGCGCCGCGCGCTCGCGCCGCGCACGTATGCGCGATGAGCGGCGAGCGACCTCGCCCGTTGGAGAGCGCTTCAAACGCCCTCATTCTGCCGCTGAGAGAGAGCGCGCGCGGGCGGGGGGGTCGGTGGATATTGTTGGTAAGAGAGACGCCACGCACGCGCTCGCCTGCGCGGCGCGTCGGATGCGAGCAGCCTGACGAGCCTCAGAGAGCGAAGCACGAGGGCTACTGGCTGCTGCGCCGCCACCAGACCGACCGTAGCGCTGCGCCGCCCCGTATCGTACGCCGACGCGCTCGGCCAGCGGAGCGCCCTGCGAGCACGAGCTGCGACGCGCGACGATGTGACGGGCGCCGCCGGCGGGCCGTGTCCGCGCGACTTCGCGTCCCCGCGGGCGCGCACGCGCGCGCTGACGCGAGGAAGTCGTCGTAGAATAGACGCGGTCTAGGGGGTGGGAGGAGCTCTCGGCTGAGCGGCCACTGCTCCAGCTCGCGCGGCGAGCTCCACGCGCCACGCAGCGAGATGAGCGCTCGGCGCGGGCGCCCGGACGCGCAGATAGGCGCCTCGGACCGGCCAGGGAGCAGACGCGCCAGGGCCCCGCGGTGCGGCGCTGGGGCCCTTCTCGGCGCGCCCCAGCGCGGCGCCGCCGCGGGGCTGCTGCGAGCTTCAGAGTGAGAGGGACGCTCCCGGCGCCGCCGGAATCGCGGAGACCAGAGCGCCGCGCGGACAGACGTCGCCGTCGCGGGACCGCGACGCCAGCACGCTTTCGGCCGCGCGCGCCACGCCGATGTACGCCGCTCCGGGGCTCGCGGCGCGAGAGGGTGGCGGCGAGGGAGAGAGGGGGAGAGGTACAGACGCGATCGCGGGAAGATCGGGCACCGCGAGGCGCTCCACAGGCGAGAGGTGACGCGAGCTCCAGCGGCCTTGGGGGAGGGGCTCAACCGCGCCCCGCGCCGGACTGCGGAGGAGGCGCGCGCGGAGGTAGCGCCGGCGCGACCGTTGCCGGGCCCGGGGGCCGGCCCAAGCTCGTCCACCCCACGTCCGGTCTTGCGGCCGCGAACGCGACCTGAGCGCCGCGCGCCCCGCTGCCGGGCGCACTAGAAGCCCGGCGTAGCCCGCGCGCCGGGCATCCGCGCGCGGCGTACGGCCAGAGGGTCCAGACCTGGGTACAGGCGGAGACGCTCAGAGGCAGCACTCTCGGGCTCGCGCGCGCCGCTCCGGAGAGAGAGATAGGGAGAGACGCGCTTCCCGCCGGGACAGCCTAGGTCGGCCCGAGAATAGACGCGAGCGCGCCTCGCGCCTGGGCGCGCGCGCTCTCGCGCCTGCGGCGCGCGCGCGCCAGAACGCGCGGGGAGACCGGCGGGGATCGTAGCGGACTCCGCCGTCGCTCGACCGTCGCCGCTTGGAGTGGAGAATCAACGTGGCCGCGCGACACTTCGACTGCTGAGGACCGTGCGCGGCCGCGCGCGCCGGGGTGCGCGGGGGTTGGGTTGGGCGAGAGCGCGCGAGAGAGCGCGGGCGTCGAGAGAACGGACAGAGTGTCCGGATGTCGTGCGCGCGCGGCCGCGAGCGCCGCCCTGGGGCCGCGTCCTACTGGCGCGGGGCTGAGCCGCCCGATTATTTATGAACATTGCTTTGAGAAACTTAATCCTGCCATCAAAGCCACTAAGGTGGACTTGAAGACTCTCCTAGTAGGGTTCTCAAGAGAACGTTCTTGGTCCATTGGTGAAGTTCCGTTAGAAATCACAATAGGAGACGCTCCCCTCTCAAGGACAGAAAATCTTAACTTTGTTATTGTAAGGTCTGACTCCTCACAAAATATGCTGTTAGGAAGAACAGTGATGCAAAGGATGGGAATCATAGTCTCAACGATTCACAGAGCCATCAAGTTTCATACCAAAAAGGGAATTGGAACTGTATTTTTGACAAACAAAGCTGACGAAGGAGCAAAGCGGGCCAGAAAGATACCTGTCATAAACAAGGAAAGGATCCTCAGGTACGTCAATACTGAGGAAAAAATCATCGTAAACGACAAGTATCCTGACCAAACGATGATCATTGGAAGGCAGCTACCTAACCATTTTAAAAAAGAGCTGCAAAACCTCTTAAAATCAAACGCATACGTCTTCGCATGGACACACGCTGATATGACAGGGATTCTGAGAACCATAATGGTCGAAGGAAAACCTTTCAACACGGAACATAAGCTGAATGAATACAGCCATATTAAGCCAATAAAGCAGAACAAGAGAGGTTTAGGTCCGGATCGCAACATGGCAGCCTATAAACAAATAGAAGAACTTACGAAAGCAGGGATACTCCAAAAGGTCAAGCACCAAACTTGGGTAGCCAACCCTATTATGGTAAAAAAGAGTGATGGAGGATGGAGAATATGTGTGGACTTCATGGATATAAACAAGGCATGTCCCAAAGACTGCTACCCACTACCAGAGATCGATTGGAAAATAGAATCCCTCTTAGGGTTACGACTAAAGTGTTTCCTAGACGCCTATAAGGGTTAGCATCAAATCCAAATGGCAGAAGAAGACGAATACAAAACAGCCTTCTACGCAGGAGAAGGAGTCTTCTGTTACAAAAAGATGTCGTTCGGTCTTAAAAATGAAAGGGCAACATACCAAAGGCTAGTAGACAAGGTCTTCAATCGCCAAATTGGAAGAAACCTTGAGGCTTACGTAGACGACATGGTCATCAAAAGTACTTCCGAAAAAGAAATGTTGAAAGATATACAAGAGACCTTCAAAAGGTTTCAATCAATCAACATGAAGCTAAACCCAAAGAAATGCTCATTCGATGTGGAAGATGGCCCCTTCCTGGGGTACCTCATTACTAAGCATGGCATAAAAGCCAGTCCTTCAAAGGTTTAAGCGGTCACTGACCTTGACCAGCCAAAAACACTAAAGGACATACAAAGTCTCAACGAGAAACTAGCAGCCCTCAGCCGATTTTTATTGAAAGGCGCAGAACAATCTCTAGCTTTCTTCAAAGTACTCAAAGGGTGAAAAAATAAAAAGAGTATACAGTGGACAACGAAGGCCGAGAAAGCACTAGAAAAAATGAAGAAACTCGTTTAAATCTTACCAACACTCACTGCACCAAGGGTGGGGGAAACTTTAACAATGCACCTCGCCACCTCAAAAGAAAGTATAAATGTTGTGCTTTCCGCAAAAAGAAATGAAGGATGGACCCCCATTTATTTCGTAAGCAGAGTCCTACAAGGAGCCAAACTCAACTATCTTGCCTTGGAAAAGCTTGTGCTGACCTTGGTTCATGCAGCAAGAAGACTTCAAAAATACTTTCAGGCTTATACAATAACAGTTCTCACAAACACACCGATTAAGCAAATACTCACTAGGCCCAAAAAACAAGAAGAGTAGCCAAATGGGCAATCGAACTAGGGGAACATGATATCGTGTTCCTAAGAAGGGAGGAAAAAGAAACGCCAGCCGATTTCTTGATCGAGATACCCTCCGAAGATAACGAAAAGAAAGAAAACCAAAGGAGGTGCTAGATTCAAGCAGTAAGTGGAGACTCTATACTGATGGAGCCTCCAACTCAGACGGATCAGGAGCAGGGTTAATGTTAATAGATCCCGAAGGTAAAGAGTAAACTTACACTCTTCGCTTTGAGTTTGAAACAACGAACAATGAAGCATAATATGAAGCATTGCTAGCAGGTTTATGGATAGCCCAGGAAATGGAAAGTGGCAATACTCCTGGACTCCCAACTTCTGGTAAACCAGATAAAAGGTACCTTCACAGCAAAACATGCGTCAATTAAAGATTATTTGCAAAAGGTTAAAACTGCGCTAAGGGGCTTCGAAGATTACACAGTTGAGTACGTACGCGGGAACCAGAACAAGAAAGCAGACGCACTAAGCAAGCTAGCATCAATGACCTTTGAACACCTCACAAAGGAAGTATTAGTCGAAGTTTTGACCAAAAGGTCAATAGAGGAAAAAAGAAGTTTTGAAGGTAGATACGCATGAGAGGAAAAGCTGGATGGACCCTATCCATGAATACCTGCTAAGTGGATTGTTGCCATAAGACACAAAAGAAGCTAGGAATATCATAATCCAAGCGCCACATTACAAGCTAATCCGAGGAAACCTATATAAAAGATCCTTCTTCACGCCATGGCTCCGTTGTGTGGCCCCACCACAAACTAACAAAATCATAAAATAAATACATGAAGGGTCATGCGGATTCAATGCGGAACCTTGCTCATTAGTTGTCAAAATAATGAAACAAGGTTTCTATTGGCCATCGATGCACAGAGAAGTTGCAAAAGCGATCCAACTCAAAGAGTCAGACCTAAGTCATCCTGAAACCCCAAACATGATGACAACAAATCTGGTTCCTAAGGGAAACCTTCTTATACAAGTGGCACAATACATTTGCCCATAACTTAAGGCCATACATGAGCCTTCGCTGATAAAAGCGCATAAAGGAGTCAAACCTAAGTCTTCCTGAAACCTCAAACATAAGGACAACAAATCAAGTTCCTAAGGGAAACCTTCCTGTACAAGTGGCATAATACATTTGCCCACAACTCAAGGCCACACATGAGCCTTCGCTGATAAAAGCGCATAAAGGTGTCAGACCTAAGTCCTCCTAAAACCTCAAAACATGAAAGAAACAAATCAGTTCCTAAGGGAAGCCTACCTTTAAAGGGGCACAAAACATTTGAACCTTACAAAGCAAGATGATTACGTAATGTGAGGATCATACTTAGACCCCAAAGGAATGACAACAAGACATATGATAAACGGTGGGAGTGCATCCCTATATTTAGCCCTCAGAAAGGGGCAACCATCCAAGAACAACAAAAAAAGCTGACACGCACTATTCAAACAATGGCCAACATAAACCATTGCAAAGATAAATTGTCTTAAAGGCCGAAGCATGGATAAAAGTAAAGATGTCTAAAGGGTACACACCACCCTTGAGGCCAAATTAACACCAACATGGTGACCTTCATTCAAGCGGAGTTAAAGAGGGCTTCAAAAGATCAGGAGAAGGAGAAATAAGGTTCACAGATGGGGTAGAGAATGGAGTAGCTTTCTGGGAAGAAGGCGTAGGCATTTGGGTCTTCGAAGGAGCAGCTTCTGTAAAGTGGGAGGCTTCTTCGACAATAGAGCTTCAATCGGAGCTGCGGCATCTGCTACGAACTTGTCCAACCAAGGGAACATAGCAATGGCAAAGTCATTACTAGCCTGAGTATGCTCCTTCTGGTATGAAGAATGATATCCTTCAACTTTGGATAGGTCAAAAGGTTCCTTCATGGCAGCAACCTGCTTATAAGCTCTGCAACGCTCGTAAGTAATGGCGGAGGACACCAACTTACCCACAAGCCTGCCTAGCTCAACACTATGCACCAACTCCATGGCATCATAAGGTATGACCTTCGAAACTACATCCCTCCTATCTTGCTTGAGCTCCTCAACCTCTCCGCAAAGAGATATTTCAACAGCCTCCAACTTAGCCTTATCTGCCTCCAAGGAATTAACCTTTGATTCAAGTATTGAAAGGGTCACTTGGTAGCCTGCCCATTTTTGGCTCTCTAGCATCATTCTATCAAGGTTACCTTTGTGCTCTTAAGCATCGGCAGTCAGGGAAGAAATTTTCTCCCGAAGAGCTAGTACAGCATGATTTTGATCAAACTCAGCCATAGAAGCTTCACATTTAACTCGAAGCCCTTCACATTCTTTCTCACAAGACCTTTCCCTAGCCTTGATAATATCAGCTTCACCACTCATCTTCTCAATAACCTGCAAAAACTCATGGGCTCTCCTGTTAACTACATTATCTACCACAGCCTGCTGTGCATAACTGTGGTCATGAAGATTAAGTAGTTCTAAATCCATTTTACTATCTAAATGGCCTCTCCAAGCTGGTAAAGTAATAGCAGAAATCTTCAAGTGATAGGCATTAGCATCTTTAAGCTCAAAACAATCTGGGAGGCCTAAAGGACATACAAAGATGACAACGAATGAATAAGCAAATAAATACCTTTAGGAGAGAACTAAACGAAATAGAAATTTACCTTCATCGTCATTAGATATGGAAAGAAAAGGGGCATCATCCTTAGAAGCAGAGGTTTTGGTACGCACAGCACGAGAACTTGATGACTCAGAGGCTAGTTTCCTCTTCACAGGAGGCCTTGAAGAACCTCCCCTTATCTTACACTTCCTCTCTTTGATGCGAGTAGCTACACTCCCAGGGTGCAAAACAAACACACTGGCCTTCGAACTCTCCCTTGAGTCTGCGGTAACCTTTGTGGGCAGAACTTCAGGCTCCTCGACATCTTTAGGAGGTTTCGTATTCACTGAAGCAGAAGGGGAACCAATACCAAATCCTGGGGATGGCTCCTTCAGTAAAAAAGCAAGGTCATCATCATCTTCGGTATTGATAAAGTTCCTGAAAGCCATCTCTGCAACACGAAGAAATAAATCATACATCAGTAAAAAAGAAGACTAAAAGAGTACTCGAGAAAGATAAATACCCTTGCCGCCCATAATGATAGCAGGCTGTTGTTGGCCAAACTCCCACGAAGGCTTAAGGCCAGCTAAAAATAGAATGGGATCATCAAACACACGAACACTTGTAGGATATCGACCAAGACGCTAAAAATACAAATTTTCATCTATATTTAGAGGGAGCTTATCTTTGAAGGATTTTGAGTCAATCTTGTTTTCATCAAGCAAAAGTTGTGGGTACTTGGAGGAGATAATAGAGTCTTTAACAAAGAAGAATCGTTCATGCCAGCCCTCGATACGAGTAATGACTTTAGGGAGAAGGTTTGGGATGTGTTTTTCAGACCTTTTTTGGAAAGTTAGCCAGCTGCCAGCCTGACAAAGATTAAAGAAACCTCAAAAGAGGTCAACAGAGGGTTCACAATCATAAGCTTTACACATGATGATGAAAGTTGTTAGTTTGGCACAACCAAAGGGGTTTAGCCTGGAAATGTGAATTTTGAAATACTGAAGGACCTCGCAGAAAAAGTTAGTAAGAGGCAACCTGAGATTGGCTAGAGAAAAAGAATGTGTGTACAGGCTGACATAACCAGGAGGGGCGTCAAAGATGGTTTGAGTAGATGTCGGCAATATAACATCATAATCTGAAGGAATGGGATAGGAAGAAAGGAATTCATTCAACTCCTTGGCTGACAAACCACAATGCTGCACAGCTATGGTATCCTTCGCAATCATAATGAAAAATAGTTTTTAAAATTCTTACCTTAAAACACTAAAGCCGAATAATTGAGGTGATAAAAGGAAAATAGGATTTAGGAGTGACGCTTATATAGGTGAAGGTAGAGAGTTGTGGGACCGCACATGTAGAAGAGATCAAAGACTTCTATGGATTTCAAACTTAATTTAAATCAAGATAAGAAGTTCATGATAACCAAGGCCGACTGTTGAGTAATTTGCATTTAAAACTCCCAACTAAGAACTATCTGGCAACGTGTGTGAATTCATATCTTCACGTCGATTGTTGCGTTAGAAATCGTGAAGATGATCTTTCGATCGCGTCGTGAAAGTCAATGAGTCAAAAGCAAGACCTAATTGATTGTAGTACATTACATGTCGAACTGTTGAGAGGCCTTCGCATGACAGGTTCCTGTGTCCTCTGTAGATCTCGATGTAGTCTCTATGTTATATTTTGAAGGTCTATCCCCCTTCCCCCCACAACCTGCTGGCCCCGAATCGGAGCCCATCTTGCAATTGACATAACTCGCTGAAAGTGCTGCTTGAATAGTTCCCTCGCCAGAGACGTGTTACAACCACTTCCTCGGGATGGCTCATTCTCCAGATGGGGCTCATCCGTTCCCCAGCGAAATCCCCTGTTACCACACTTCGTAGGGGGTGACTTCGACTGAAACTAGATCGAGATAAAGAGTGCGTCAGGGATCTAGCTCCAACACCCCCACCCGTTCTTCTCCATCTCTATCAAGGTCTTTTTGCCAAAATAGAGATCGTGGTACACAACCCCGAGAATCACCCTTTAAATCATAGGACACCCCCACGATCATCAGTCTATGTACTAAGCCTTGTCCCATCTCATCTCTACACATATAAATAGATGGTATGGGCTCTAGGTATAGTCAGAACTTTGACGTATGCTTACTTACGCTATCATGCTTTACCAAATACAAAGCACATACTTACTCTCATGCTGGAGGTGATTCGCAGGGACACCCCCTATGCTTCACTTAACGTAGTGTTTTTATTTGTGTTGACACAGGTTATTCAAGGCTTGGCAACTAAGAAATCACCCAAAGAACCCTTTGATCTCATCGAAGTCTGGTCGTGCCCATATTTGCACAATCAGATCACTTGAAACAAGATCTAAAAATGTTAGTGATCAAGAGATTTAGAAAGAGAAAAAAGATTTTAGAGAGAGAAAGTTATCTGAAAATTTCATGCAAAGAGGTCTAATTTTCTGTAAGGAATAAAGCAGTATTTATAGGCAGGAAAATCTAACAGTCACTGGGGGCGGTCCCAGATATATAAAGGGGCCGCCCAGTAGACCACGCTCCCTTTTTTGTCTTTTTGTAGGGAAGGTTGTATCTGGTATGAAACCTTCCATTTTGGGGGGGAAATTTAAATTTCAAATTTTAAGTTTTTAATAAAACTTTTCTTTTAATTAAAAAATACTTTGTATAATTAATTTTGTGAAATTCTTTTGTAAAAATGTAATGGATAAGAGAAAAGTATTTTCTTGATCACTAATCATGCTTAATGAGTTGTTTGTTCATACCTTAAGTGATTACTAATCTTAGAAATGGAATTCTACGATTAATAATTTGTAAACATTTAATTTTATCATAAATGTTTTTACATTTTGTTATTATCAAAACGTTGAGAGGTCAAAAAATATAAATAATGTTTTTAGACATTATTTGTATTAACAATACGCTTAACCGCTTCAATGTGAAAGGTTTTGGGAGCCTCTTGGAAGCCGGCACAAAGGCAGACACTAAACATGATATTGGGCCTACTTGTCGTTAGGTATAATAAACTACCTATCATGTTGGGACTATAAATATCTCCTCCATATTTCCATGGAGGGATGAAGTTCACTTTTGTAAAGTGTAAGGGTGTGTGTGTGTTTTTCTCTCTAGCATACACACTCTTCCCATCTTTTATTCCTTTATCTCTAATAATATGGCTGCACATTTATTTCATTTTATCTAACCTCCTGATCAATTTTAATTCTCATTTATACACGTCATTTATACTCTACAAGTGGTACCAGTCCCAAAGAGCATTTGCATCATTTTGTTTGTTGTTTCGGTTTACCAGGCTGTTTTTCCAATTGTTTGTTTCTGTTTGTATCAAAATTTGTTTCGTGGGTAAATGGTTCTTCTACTTCTAAGAATCTACCAAGCAAACAGCTTTATTGTTGTTGTTTACGTTGTCATAAATTTCTGGTTTTGATATGTGTTAAATATGTTGTTGTTTATGCTTAAAAGACAACTTTTATAAAAGAAATAAATTTTGGGTTTAAATATTTTTCTTGGTAGTTGTTTGGCAAAAAGAAAAAACACGAATCCAGAATTTTGGAAAAAGTACAAATGTACTGTACTTGATGGCTGTTTGGCTACCGTGGTAGTTTGCTATGGCGGTTTTGTAACACCCCTAAACTGGGTCGCAGCGGAATAAGAGTCCGGGGCGTGTTACTTCTTAGATCAATAACACAAGATGTATATAGAACGACCAAAAAGTCGTTTAAAGCAGAATGCACAACATCCGACCATCACTCCCCCCACTACGCCCTCTGTTCCCCCCCCCCCCCCACCCCACCCCCCCCCCCACCCCCCCACACCCCCCCCCCCCCCCACCCCCCTCCCCCCGCCCCTGCCAGCCCCCCCCCCCCCCCCCCTCTCTATGCCCCCTTAAAATGACAACTTTTATAAAAGAAAAGAAATAAATTTTGGGTATTAAAATATTTTTATTGGTAGTTGTTTGGCAAAAAAGAATGAAAAACACGGAATCCTGATATTTTGGAATAAAAAAGTACCAATTGTACTGTATATTATGCTGTTTGGCTACCCGTGAGGGTATGTTGCTATGGCGGTTTTGTAACACCCCTAAACTGGGTCGCAGCGGAATAAGAGTCCGGGGCGTGTTACTTCTTAGATCAATAACACAAGATGTATATAGAACGACCAAAAAGTCGTTTAAAAATTGATAAATTGGATTTTAACAAAGTATTTGTTACATAAGCCGAAGCTTCACTTGTCCACTTGTTCAAAGTACAAAGATTTCTAGCCCATACAGTTATACAAAATGTAATGCTACAAAATCCTTAATGCATGATATCCCAATCTAAACCACCAATGTATCCTTGCGCCTCCTCTTGTTCTCTGACGCACCTTGAAAAACATGCTTTTAAAACGTCAACAATAATGTTGGTGAATTCATAGGTTTGATAAATCATATATTGTAGGACCACAAGATTTCCCAAGTGTATGATAATGCAACAGATGCAGACATCATATAAATGTAATTGCGTTGCTCTAAGCTCATGACACTGAAGCTTGACGTGTATGAATACCAATTATGGCTACATTGCCCGTGGTGATGTTCTAACCGCAACTCTATTTCAGAACATGGTATACGTTCCGTTTGTCCAGGGATAGCTAATCACTCCGAACGGGGGGTTGTCAGATAACCCAATAGATATATTAATAACATTCGCGCTCACACAGCACACGCAAATTGTTCATGATATTGGGGCTCAGATATGGGTATATTGTAATTTCAGGCAACACGTAATCATAACATGAAACTTAACCACTTGTGTCCAATTGTAAAGCATTGCATGTTTTTCACCCCAAAAACTTTATAAATCATTGTAAAACGTGGGGCTATGAACTCACCTTGAGTGAGCAAATGCCAAGTGTATCACAAATAATGCGTCACGCAAATCGTCAAATGCAACCTATTTAATTTAAGGTCGTATAAGTACTAATCACATTGAGTAATCTCTACCATGCATAAGTCTATTTAGCTAATCACCATCTAATTGTTTGAGTGAAAACATATTTATAATTGTAAAACATTTATAAATATCTGAATAATGTAATTATAGTTATTCCTGGTAGGGTATTAGTTACTCTTGGTAGTGTTGTAGTTACTCCTCGGAGAAGTGCGCGTCGTATACGCATATACTACCTCCTGTGCGTAATATTCTATATAGCATAATCACCGACTAATCGTTTTAGTAAAAACATATTTATAATTGTAAAACATTTATAAATACCTGAATAACGTAATTATAGTTATTCCTGGTAGAGTATTAGTTCCTCCTAGTAGTGTTGTAGTTTCCCCTGGTAGTGTAGTAGTTCCTCCTGGTAGTGTAGTAGTTACTACTGGTAGTGTTAATTTATTTTCTAAGTCTGACCCGACTATAATGACCCACTAAATCACATTTTCATGACTCGGGTTCTAAAGAGAATTTATGCGAAACGATATTTTGAACAACTTTCCAGTTCTGTCCGAGACCCGAAACTCGACCGAAATGGGCGAAAAAGCACTCGCATCAGATCTGATGCAGTGTATTAATTACCAAAAAGCCAGATTTTGCCCCCGCCTTACGACCCGTTATCACTCGCTTTTAGACTTAAAGAACCTCGCGGGGAAGTAAAACGACCTTCCGAACGACTTTCATGTTTCGGCCGAAGGCCGAAACGGACTCGAAAGTGCCGCAAATACCATCTTAAAATCCGGACAGAAACCACTAACTTACCAAATGCTGGATTTTTATACCTCAATTATATACCTCGTTTTCGCTCTAACTTTTTCGTTATAAATCCGTTTGACAAGTTTCTTACCTTTTCGGAATCGTCGTGAATCATGCTACTTTATAAAAACATAAAATAATGTGTTATATATACGAATTTTGGACAGAATCTTTGAGTGACCTTGTTGAATCCATTTTTAACCTTGCTTTTATACCTTACTACTTTTGTAGTTAATCATTTTTACACCAACTTAATATGGTACAATACTTTCTCATCCCTTTTAACATGATATTAGCAATATCTCAACATATATAATAGTGTGCAAAATGATCATTACAAGTAAAAACTCCATTTATATGTTAAAAATCCTACATGGTGATTCAAGCTACAATAGAACTAACATATGCATAAAATGAATATTGAAAGAACATAAAGGGTTCTAGATGACCTTATGGTGTATGATGATGATGATCAATGTAATCTAAACCCTTGTTTAGATAAAAATCCAAAGCTTGCACCAAAGAAAACCCTAGTTTTCTTAAATAAACCTTAGCTTTCCAAGTGAAAACCCTAGCTTCCCTTTTCTTGATTAAAGCTTGAATATGGTTAACCAATGCTTGGAAATATCTTAGAATGTCTTAGATATGATGTGTATAGGTGTGTATAGGTTGTATAAAATTTGGTATGGATTTATTATAAAGAGGTGTTTGAGCCGTGGGCTTGTAGAGAGCAAAAGAGAGATTCAATTTGATTTTTAGTGAAGTGTTTTACTTGTATGAGTTATCTCTCTTGTATTACTTGTACATATAAGTCCTAGTAGTCAAAAAGATTGCAATAGTAGTCTTAGACAAATCTCATGGTCTTAAGGAAGACTAGTTGGTCAATATGAAACATGGTATGGCTATCTTTAATGCAAAGGTGATGTACAAAGACCTAGTTGCAAGATTTCTTTCATTTTTCTTATATAACCTTGTATACATTGCACTAATTTCGGCATATATATGTTATATATGATATATTTTTGTAAAATTTGAGTATTGGGTATAAATGTGGGTATTTGTTGAAGCGTAGAAAAGTTTTGGTGGTTCCGGGAGTGCCTAAACGCATTTTATTGCGAAACGTAATCAATTTACGCAACCAATAAAAATAAAATGAACAAAGTTAATAATTATCCTCAAAATAATTACTTAACCTTTGCTTGATGTAAACATTTAATTATTTGATGCCCGTTTACATTGAACTTGTTGATTTTTTATAGTTTACGCGATTAATTATATAAAAAAAAAAATAGAAAGAGAAAATTAAAAGTAAACGCGTACGAAAAAGAAGAAAAAAAATAATTAGTAAAATATATGACGTCGTAAATGACCTGAAAATACGAAATGTTACACTATTACAGCTACTGTCTAAGTTACTTTATGCCAAAAGTCCCTCATTATCATGGACCATTAATCACTTATGGGTGAACACGAATATTGTGGATAGATCTACCGGGATTGACGAATCCTGTTTGTGTTAGCCGGATAGGTAACCAAACACACTATATTTTGAAACTCTAGATATGGCAATTACCTACACGAGGGCCGTTATCTCTCTATAAATTATCACATCATTTTGGGATAAAAATAATACACTCAGTCATTTGTGTACATAGCTTAGACCAGACTATATTATACAAGACATGACCAAACAGACCAAACAAGACAATAATGCAGTAATATACGGTTACTATGATAATTGCATTCATTGCAATTATTACAAATAACGAGTATATAATAACGTGACCCAAGATCATAATAATAACATTTTCATAATAATTGTGTTTGTACAATTATTACACTATGACCTGATAATCAAACTGTTTATCAAACCTACAACTTCACTCAACCTTTTTGTGTTGACTTTTTAGCGATGTTTTATCTCATGTTATTAGAGGCAATATTACGTCGCACGGAGTGCAGGGCTCGAAGATGGCAAAACATGGTATCATTCACATGTATGTAACTAGATTTTGGGATTGCACTTTGTAAAACCTTTTAATTTGAAATGAATGATAACATATATTTTGAATAAACGTCTCTTTTGGGTCGTTTTCTATGATTATGATTGTTGTATCCATGAAGTAATACCCCAGATTAGCTTCTGCTGCTATATTGTAAAAATGGGGGTGTTACAATGTTCTTAAAAAATTTATTGTATCGATTTTCAGTAAAATGCTAAAAGTTTTACAAAATTGGTTTGTCGCATTAACACGGCTATTATAACAGAAATATAAATCAAAGACTTATCAGTTACCTTAAACTATTTGATAAAGCCATAGTAAGCAACCTTCAAACTCATCCATATCAATTGTTACCTCTGCATAGTAACCACACTTGTATCTCAACCTATTGTTACGCTGTCGTTTTTTATGTCACGCCAAAGATCTGATTGTTGTCGGCAAACACCTGAGTAAATCAAATATGGCAAACATTAGCGAAGAACACTAATAAGCGAGGTATGTAAATGTGCTGGTAAAAATATTCACCTCCACTATTTATAAAACTTGATTCAGAATTTGCTCTAGAAACCGATGATGCGGCAGTAGCATAAAGCATGTACAATCTCTCACCAACGTATGTGTAATACTAACGGAATGAACGGCACAGTTTAAGTTTTTGCAATGACAGTACCAAATGAGCCACATGTGCTGCAATCACACACCCTGTGGGACTACCACCGCCAAGGCACGGGCCTCGGTAGTTAGACAACGGCAAAGAAAAAAATATACATCATTGGCCAACTCTATACACATATCCCACTTTTGCACCAGCAAGGTTAGTGAAAAAAGTATCAATATTCTGTCGAACAAGCATTAATACATCTACCCGACTCTCCGTCTTGACTGACTAAATAAAAGCGTGCGCCACCTCAAGCTATTAATCCTGCTGATGAGGTGGTCATTTATACACTTAATTCGGGTCGTTTAACCCTCTAAATCGTGCCTTATGCCCAAAATAGGTACTTAATCGTTCTTTAGGTATTTCTCATTTGGGAGAGCATTTGGAAGAATTACCCTGACTTGGGCACATTTGGAGAAGAGAACAGACAAGACCTACGCCTACAACCACATTTCTCAAGATTATGTTCTCAGCAGCTAGAGACGGCGTCACAGTTTCTACGTGACGCCGTCATGACGCATCCCACGATGGCATCACACTTTCCATGATGGCGTTAGAGATCACGAACCAGCCCATTATCTAGAATATTCTCTTTCATGACGGCGTCACGACTAAAACGCGACGTCGTCACAATGTTTTTCCTATATATACAAACCCGAATTTAAGGTTTTGAGTGTGTAACTTTAGAATAAAAAGAGGGTACGAACCCTAGTTCATTTAGCAGTTGTTAGAGACGATTTTAGGGCTTAAAAACCCTATTGTACTTCCTCTAACTGATGTTTTAATCAAGTAATGTTTATTTAATCATTCAATATGTCATGGTGTTGTTCTGATCCATCTATGTCTTGCTTATCTTTTAACATGCTTGGCTAAACCTCCTATTGTGTTTATTTATGATTGTATGAAACCTAGAATGTGGATCTTAATGGTGTTGCTTCTTGTGATGGATGTGCATGTTAGGTCTTAGAAAACCAACTTTTGTCTGCATCGTTGTTGATATGTCTAAGAAAACATGATTGTATAGAAAGGATACCATCGGGTAATAGTCTTCATACTACCTTGCCTCCTAATATGGTTGATCCACTCTTAATATATTTCACATGCAATTAGTATACCCTTGGGGCCTTGTAATAGTCTTCATACTACCTTCTTGTGCTTTCCCTCAACGAATACTAAGTAAGATCGACAGTGTTTCGTGTATATTCGTTCATGACTTAAAGAAAATAATTCATATGATCGTTCATCACAAGTGTGACAAGGAAACAACACTAGGAGAAGCAATCTAGGGAGTAATACATGATTAAATAAACATAGTCTTTTATTATATTGTTATCACCACTAGTTTAGAATAGTTTAATAGCTAAAACCAAACCACCTCTCAAATATATGATTTTACCTGCTTTTATAAAACACAAAAACACAAAAAGAATCTTTTCTCAACCTTTAAAATTCTGTTAGACCGTGATCAAGCCTTCCCAACCTATTCCTTGAGTGAACGACACACCATCCCGATCATTGCGCTTTACTAACACTAACAAAGATTAGGTCACTGGCCTAGAGATTGTAAAACTTCGTGTAGAAGTCTCTGACGCGACCGCATCAAGTTTTTTAGCAACCAAGCCGCCTGGAATAGTTAGGTTTTTGATCATAGTATACTTAGTTCTATTGCTTTGAATCTTCCAAGTAAGAATTAAGTCTGCATATTAGCTTTCTTATAGTTTATCTTTTCTTTGTGTTATCTGTTTCGTAACCCATTCTCGTCAACCACCATGGGAGACGAGAATCCTATCCGTACTCTTAGAGACTACTCCAAACCTAGCCACAAGGGCTACAGGAATACCATTGAGCTCCCTGTAGGGAACAACGTGGTACCTCTTCGATCCGACACCATCCGTTAGTGCAAAATGGATGCTCATTCCGACGGACATCGGTCCTGAGGATCCAAACCTACCACCTCTAGGATTTCCCTTAAACTTGTGGCTCACTTGACCTCATGGTAAAACAATAGGGAAAGAACGCGCCTGCGATTATTTCCAATTTCCCTACGCGATTAATCTAAGCAATTGGCTTTGAACGTCTTCCATGGGATCCATCACCGACAATTGCAGGATCCATCACCACATGGGAGGATCATACTACACGTTTCCTTGCTTAATTCTTTCCACCGGGAAGGGCCGCAAAACTTCGCAACGATATCCTGATATTCCAACAACATCATGGAGAATCTTTATCTGAAGCATGGACTCGTTTCAAGGACTTACTCCAAAAAGTCCCTCATCATGGCAAAGACCTTTGGCTTCAAGTCTAATTTTTTTATGATCGTGTTAATCTCATCACAAGACAAACCATTGAACAATCGGCCGGTGGTAAGCTTCGTGACCTCAACGCTGAAGAATCCTGGGCATTATTAGAGGATCTCGCCCTCTTTGACAACGAAAGTTGGAATGACCCAAGGGATTTCGCTAAGCCAGTCAAGGCAATCACTTTGCCTCAAGATGTCCCGAGTACATCCGACCGTCATCTAATCGAGCTCAAAAATCAAGTCCAACGCATGGAAGCTCATCTTGCTCTGACACAACCTACCTAAATGAACAAAATCACTACCTCATGTGAAATCTGCAGTGGTCCCCATGACACTTAGTATTGCATGGAAAACCCTGAACAAGCCTTCGTTGAATACGCATCCTCGCGTACCGATGAAGCGGGAGGTAAGTGGTATACTTTCAAGCCCGAGCAAAATAATCTTGGTGACACCTACAATCCGTCATGGAAAAGTCACCCAAACCTTCGGTGGAGACAACCCTAAAATTCCTAAAATAATTTTTCAAACCCACCTAACTGGTTCCAACCCAACGGTTCGATCCCGAACCGTTCCTTCAACAACCGTCCTCAAAATTTTAACAACCAATCGAATATATAAGGACTAGTTTCCGAGTTCATGGCATCTCAAAATGCTAGATTGTCCAAGTTTGAAGCCGATTTCAAACGACAACAAGGTGAGATGACCAACAAAATTGACACAGTATTGAAGGCCATCACCGATCAAATAGCAGGCGCACTACCTAGCGACACGGTTAAGAACCCGAAACTGAATACTTCTCCAGTTTTGTTTGCTCGTTCTTACCCAACAATTGATCCCCAATGCGCATCTCACCCCTCCACTTCAATCAATGCTATCAAAGCACATTCCGAGGAGGCAAACATCTCCCAGACAAGCCTGTCGTAGACCAGAACATGGATGGTAACAAAACAACCAAAAGAACCCAAACTAACTCTTGAAGATGAATTCCAAGATTTGCATCTTAACCTAC